>VZRQ01005820.1:3537790-3593906 GCA_013397975.1 Machaerirhynchus nigripectus | reverse complement strand
AAAAAAAAAAAAAAAAAAAAAAAAAAAAAAAAAAAAAAAAAAAAAAAAAAAAAAAAACCTGCATGTTAAGAACCAAAACCTCCTATTCTTGACAAACAATTGCTTCCACCGAGTGGCACAAAGACTCCCTTCTCTTTACTAAGGCAGCTCCATAAAGCAAGCTGTATTTCAATCAGCATTTCCTGGCCAGACAGTATTTTTCACTGAGCACTTCTCCCCCCTAAAAGACTGCCCAGGAAAACCTCCCAAAAATTCAGTGTTTTAAAGAGGTTTTCAGGACCATGAGATATGATCTTAAAAACTTCCTGCTTCTGCCTCTGCAGTCTGTTTGGGTGCCAGCCTTGGCAAGTGCAGTATTCAGCAGGGACAGGCACGGAGACAAACAGCTCAGCCCTCTTGGCTGGTGCAAGCCAGGAAGAAATACCATAAAGTTCTCTGTACAGCCCACACCAACAGCCGCCCTCGGCCATGGACTGCAGAGGCAGCCCCAGCTCTCCAAGCTGTGTCACTGCAAGATGCTGTCACCCTTAGTACCACAGGACTGCAATTCTGCACCAAATGAGTGACCTTTAAAACAAATTTGGAAGGTCATGATGTTTCTCTTACTTCTGGTATGCATGTCCAGAAGCAGTAAAGGGCACCTTCACACCTCTGTTCTCAATCTGAAAGCAAAATGGACAGTCTCTAAAGGAAAGGTGCAAGGAATGGCCTAGCAGCCATTTTAATCAAGCAAGAGTTTGTTAGAATACAGGAGCCAACCAAAACTCAGGAGACATGTCAGATGTGAAGGGCATATTCTGCTCACCTCCAGCCCGTCCAGGCCTTACCCAACCCAATACCATGAAAGCCAAGTCAGGAAAAAAATGAAGCAATGTGACAGTGTGGGTGCCATTATGGTCCATCCCTTGTTATTCCACTCGGGAAAGCCATCTATAATCAACACTCCCAGATGACAGCAAATCAAGAAACAGAGCACAAGAGAAAAGCAAAGCACAGTTTCTCAAATGAGACAGATGTGTGTAATAATAGCAGTAACAAGAAGAGACTGTGTATACATGCTCCAGGTTAACAGACTTCTCTGTGAACTCCTTCCTGCCACTATTTATATTCTGTGGGACAAGAATATGAAATTATCCTGAAGGAAACAGTCATCTCAAAATGATGATGTTCTGTCAGTTGCCACGTAGCTGCAGAGCCCTTTCCCTTCATGTGGGCACTCAATAGCTAAACTCCTGTTCTGCATTGTGTCTAAAGCCCTTGCACAACAGGTTCGCACTTACATAGAAAAGATTGGGTTTTGCTTCTATAAATCCTACATGTTTTACAGTTTCCCTTGTTCTTTCACCCTTCATCATCAGCTTGATTCCTTGCTATGCTGCTTCAGCTAAGGGGCAGGGAAGAGGGTGGAGGAGAAGGGTCTGGGTTTGGCTACAATTCACCCTTTCCAGAGAAAAGTGCCTGGAAACAGTTTGGGTCCTGCAATAGGTACTGTGGAGCTGATGTTGCAGGACTCCTACAAAAACAAGTTCTTTCCAGATCAGCCTGGCAACTTAGCAGCAACACGCATCATTAGCTTCCCCACAGCTTTCCACTTAGTAGAGATGTGTGAACCTGTAAGACAACCCTCTGGGATCTCATGTTAGAAAGTGCATTATTGTACAAGTGACTGGGAGCAAACACATGCTTTCATCTGGACTCCTGTAATTACTCCTGCTGCAACCCACTCAAAAAAAAATGCAGCACTGACTGCAAAAGTGAATGAATTACACAGTGGTGTTCCTCATTCACAAGTCTTCCATACTGAAGTCTACAGCCGACATCCATGAAGGCTCTTCTTCCCTTGCCTAATTCCCACAGACTTCTTGAAACTGCATTACTGAACTTATACGCTGGACAAAAAAGCTAGGCCTGCATGTGCAAAATAAAACCTTATTAAATCGTTAGTCACACAGAGCCTTAGGATAGGGCAGAACAACATGACTTATTTGTAGCTGTTTCATAGTGGGACCCTGCCTGTGATCCAAAGATGACACTTTGGGTCAGTGCTAGATGGTCACATTCCTCCCGTGCACAGCACAGGGGCCACCACCATGCTGAATACAGCCCATGGCAGAGCAGGAGAACCATCCTACCATCTTCCCCCCGCGGGGCTGAGACAGCACCCCCTAATACACTTGCCCATGTGAAAGTGACTGGGGTAAAAGCTACAAGGCCTGTTTTCAAATGTACTTGTTATTCACGGTCAGTGTATCTTTACTTCTCTCATCTGCATGGAATTATTGTCCTTTCAAAAATGAAACTTGGTACATTTTATTTCAAGATGACTTTACAAGGCCTTCTATGTGATATTCATTTCAACAGCCCTCTAATATTGCACAACAGTCATATGATCCAGTGTGTGTGTTTTATGAGACAGACATGACACATGAAAATTAAAAACAGGTTCCTCGTCTGGAATACAGAGAGGGACTGCAGGGGAAAAAGGAAAAAAATGAGAGTGTGCGCCCAGAGATCAGGGTGGAGGGAAAAGGGGAGGAAGAAACAGGATAAGACGTCAGAGTCGTGTTGTCCTGCCTGGAGTGAAAACAGTTTTCATCAGTATGAAAGACAATTAATTTGCATAAATTACTGCACAATACAATTGAACTGTGCTCTATTTCAGGACTGGCAGTCAGGACTGCTATGTCTATAACCTATATGCCTACAGTCATTTATCAATAATTTACAATATTCCCTTCTGCAAGCAAGACTTTATAATTGCCATTGCATTTCAAATGACATTTTCTGTAAGTATTACATTCAAGGAGAGATACAGAGAATCAGCTTTTAAATGCACAGGACTTAAGGTTTATTTTGTAACCCGTAATCTAAGCACTCAGTAAGAACAAGGAGGTATTTGGTCAAGAGTATCCTTCTACATGTTCTGCTTAGTCATGGAGGATTCAGAGGTATTTCAAATACCTCAGCCCTGATCTGAGTGCATCTCTCATTCAGGCTCACCCTCCAGACCGCATGACTGAACAATTTACAAGATCACCAGCAGTTGCAGTAATTTTGGTCTGTTTAACTTTGAATATATTTTTATTGCCATGTATGCATCATATACTATACTGGGAACAGCACAGGCAGAGCAGAACACCTCTCCCTCAGGTAGAGTGCATAGCAGATGTAGTCTCTGAGCTCTTGCAGAGGTCACAGCAGGAAAAATCACTTTTACTTTGTCTGGCCTGACGTTACTGGCTGAGACAAAGAGGCTGCCTCCCTCTTTTAACCAAGTGTACTTCCTTGGTCAAAGGGTTATAAAATGGGTAATTTTGTGAAGTTAGGTAACGCAGCAGGTGCTATGTTTACAGCTCTGTGAGCATGAACAGAAAGACCTGATGTAATCAAATCTCATGCTTGAAGGATAAGAGGATTCATAAGATGATCACCAGCTGAGATCAGGATTTATCCCACACCCCTTAGACACTGAGCAATCGGCCAGGTGCAAGCAAATGTCTTTTTGTTTCCTTTTCAGTTTCTTGTTCTTCAAGGCATCCACTGCTGGAGGTCAAATAGAGAACAAGATGATGATCCAGTCCATTTGTTTTACCCCATGTAAGCAAAGTGCAAGTGAGACACAAACATCTCAGCCCATACAGGTAATGGGGAGGCAAGCCTGGACCAGCCAAAATGCTTGTACTTCTCCATGTATCTCAAACACACCACAGGCTTACACGAACCCAAAAGTGCTTCTCCAAACATGTGGATGATCCTTCACTTTTGCTGCCTCTCTCATTGGTAATATCCTGAGACAGAGTTAGCAACAGTCTTGAGATAAACATATGTTCCATTATATGGAGATAGACCATTTCCCAAATGAGTTCACCTCTGTGGGATCTTTTGGAACATGCAATTTTAAATTAATACCATCACAACCATATGCGTTTTATGACAACCTCTCTTGAAAAAAATATTTTTAAACATAGATGTTGATTTTATGGGGAACCGAATGCCAAGAAGCAAGTAAGTATAAAAATATATAACAAAAGAACAAAACCATTTCCTTTGAGTGAGAAAAACTGCTGTAAAGAAACACCTAAGAGGCCATTTTTATTGTTTCTGTTCACAGACTACTCAGGGCATGCACCACAAACATCAACTGGCTCTGCCTGTATATTACCCCAACTGTGGTTGCAAGGGAGTATTTCCACCAGTAAACAACCTCTACTGTGCCTGTTGAGCCTCTCTGCACACACAAATATCAAAAAACAAACAAGTACCTCAAGAAGTATCCAGTCACTGTGAATTTTCAAACTGCCTTTCTCTGTTTGCAGCTTCTTTTAATAGCTTTAATAAGCAATTCATTTTTGTTTCTTTTAATATTACAAAACCGCCAAGGTCAGCAATCTGCTTGTCAAAGGTATGCTATTTAAAGGATAAAAAAGGAAAAAACAAACAAGAGTTATAAAATGCAATAGTACCCTTCAGCCAAATCCAACTACTACCAAAATCAAAGCAATAGTCACCATGAACTTCAAACAGGACTAAATATTGTATCTAAAACGATGGTTAAAAAAGCAGCTTTCAGACAATGAAAGAGCAGGGGAACTGACTGTATGAATACGAAAAAATACAAATAAACTGACTTAACTGAATCTACATTCATTGACAACCAAGATCAGGACTAAACTGATTACTTCATACTCTCCACTGCTGCTAGTGCGGAATATCACAGAGAAGCAATCAATCTCAGTTCAATCTAAAGTAAATGACAATGAAATAAAGGCAATAACTGATTTTCTTCATGGTACTCTGCAAGGAGGAACAAAAGGGCCCCAAGATAATATTAATTCTATGGGCTTAAAAAAAATCCTTATAAGGTCTGGAATTTATTTTGGGTTTTTTTAAAACAAAGTAATTTGGAAAATTGTTTGTTTGAGCCAATCTTTTGGAGAACTTGTTAAGGACTTGAAAGTAACATTTCCAGCCAATGCTACTTGCATTCCATATTGCTCACAGCCCTGCAAAAACAGCCTTAATTTGCTTTGAGACAGGCTCCCATTTTAGTTGTCTTGAAGGATGCTAACAATATCACCTAGTAAACTGGACTTGTTCTTGTGTGCATACAACCTTTCCTGTTTATATCTGACCCCCAGAAAAAACAAGAAGCCTGATTAAACTTCATGCTTGTAGGCAAGGGTAAATATAATGTTGCCTGTCTTAAACAAAAGATGAAAAAGGGGTGGGAGGGAAGGACAGTGTCCACTTCTGTCACCCCTACATGTTGAAGTGAACCAGGTAAATCCATTCTGATTAACCAAAACTTTGAAAAAATTAAATAACTTCATTTTTCACCACAAGAAAACCACGAGGATTTACTCATGGTATCAATACCAGAATGTTTGGCTATCTATTCAGTAGAGCCAAGCATAATCACTCTCCTAGTTTTCTTGTGCAGTCTCTACAAAATAATTCAGAGACAGATATGGAAAATCCAAAATCTAAACATAAGAGGTGGTTGGCACAGAAGATTTTAGGGAGACACTTCTAACACTGTGAGACCTTCAACCACCCTCACACCCATCTCCTGCCCAAACCAGTGATGGGTGTGCAAGGTAACTGGACCCAGGGAAAAGTCCAGGACATAGGCACTATTCACACTTTTTAAGAAGATCAGAACAACAGTGGCCAACGCTATCTTACCTTTCCTTTATGTTTAGAAGGGAGAGAATGAAACACTCGATAAAGTTAGTATATATTAACTGTGAGGAATGCATGCTGTTTCGGGGGGTTTTATTTTCTACTAAGATCTCTGAATGTTGCAGTTGGGAATAGCAGCCTGAGCCATAGCTTTTTTTATATGCTGAACAAGCATCTTAAATATCTTATATACATTTTGATTATGTCGAACTGTTCCAGACATGAAAAGACCATGGCTTGCTTTGTGCTATACAGCAATGGCCACAATAATTTATATGATCTGGACCCTCAGCAAAAGAAATCCAAAACAGATTTCACTTGGTAGAATATGAACAATATGTTTCCGGTATTACACAAAATGTAGTTGGCTTTATATGCAACACTCCTCATCTTGGAGGAACTTACAACTGTGCTTTATATAGCAGTGGAAGGATATCAGAGCAATTCTACATGTTTAGTGCAGTTGCTGTGGAGTTATATTGCTCTAAAATGAATAGGGAATTTGCTTATAAATATACAGCACTCTATTAAAAATATCTTTTCATATTTGTATAATCAGGCAGCACTTTCACCATCACCTGGCACATGCTCCCTAATACATTTCACATTATTCAGCTCATCAGCTCTGGAAGAATTAATTGAAAAGATAGCCCTGAGATGTGAACCAACACACCAGCTTAACCAAATGCAGGGTTAAACGACAGAGCATCTCCGGCTCGTTCACAATGATGATCCTCATTTATACCTCCTGTCAGCTGGAAATAAAGAAACACTTCATATCTTGAGGCTACAGTCAGGCATGACTACAGGATAATTTGTCTATTTACTGTCTGATTTCCACAGCAGCATGAGATACTAGGGAACTAGGCAGCTTTTTTTCTATTTATTCCCTGCTTCCTTTTTAACAACCTTCCTGGGGTACAGGAAAAAAAGTAAAACTTATCACCCTGGAATCTCACAGAGAAAGACCCAGTGCTTTAGAGATGACATTTGTGACATCTTCCTCTCAACTACAGCCTGGAGTCCCTCACACTTCTTCCCCACCCCACATGTGACAGGGACCGACAACCCACACTTAATAAAGTCATAAAGAAAGGTACTGAGCTCTCACCCAAGGGTCCGATCACGCCACTGAGGAACTATTGGGTTAGCCACATATTTGCATGTTTTAATTGCACTTTCTTGGCCTTAAAGACTACAATGGAAAACAGGCAGCAGCTTGTTTTAAGTGGGTGTAAATTTCAGAGAAAGCAGTGGAGGACATTTTCTCATTTCACACCCTGGGTCGAATTTAGCGTACCTGCATTTTTGCATAGTCATACTCTTAGAAGAAGAAAGCATTTATTTTTAATAAAACCTAGTCTCTCCTTCTTGAAAAGACAGCAAGGCTTTCTCTCATGTACTGGGAAATGTCACTCTTTGTCTCTGCAAAGTTACACAAAAACATCAACACTGAACTTGAAGGAGAGAAGTCAATTATTGTACAAATTACTTAATCCTTTGTAGTTGTCCTTCATGTAATAAACACATCTTATTTCTATCCTACACACAGTTTAAAGGCAGTGCTTTATTGGGGGATATTCTAAAACATACCACATAACCATTGCTGTAACTTGTACGTTGTTTTTTTGTTTCCCTTCTGAGAAAAGGCAGTGCTGCCTTGCAAAGACAGATAAGATGGGACAGAACTGATTCACTCTGCAGCTACGGATTAGTCACTTAAACCTCCCCAATTTCCAGTCTGCCCATGTGTATAATGGGGCAGCTCTGCCCAGGATTGCCAGGAGGATTAACTAAGTGGCACTGAAAGGCTTTGAGATCTGCTCAGTAAAAATTATTTCTATAAAAGTGCATGTGCATAAAGTGCTAATTGATGCCAGCTGGCCTTTCATCCTGGGCAGCAAAAACAGCTTCTTACCACACACATTTCCTTTAGTGGGCACCAGCAGCATTTTTTTTTTATTTCTAAATTCCTGGGGTTTGTCTTAAAACACACAAACAATTTGATTTTCAGGAATACTCCATTAGGAAATTGATACAGCAATGTATTTCAGAAATTACCTTGATTAACCTCGCACAGGCAAGAAGTGTAAACATTTTAACACCTTTCAAACTGAGAAATGAGCCCTATTTGCAGTGCACAATTCTAGATTCAGCAATTTGCATCTTAGAGTCTGCAGTGCCCTGTTCATTTCCTAGAAAAACCTGACAATCAATTTACAATGGCCCTTGAAATGAAGCAGAAAGCTGCTGTTCCTGAACCGGCCTTATATGACAAGGCAGCATCAAATGAAGATACATAAGTAATTATTTTTAATTTCATTTTCCCTCTATGCTGCAAACAACCATGTTTTCTGGAGCCCCTCCCTCAGCTGCAGAAACTTGGAAATGCTGCACCTGCTTATGTTTGCTGATAGACGCCAGAGGAATTTTCACTTCATCTGTTTCACAGATGCTCAGACTCTTTTCTCAAGACACATCATACAAAAATGTCTCCAAAATAATTAGCAGGACTTTGGTCAGCATGACTGTGTGGCTGCACGTAAAGTAAAGCTCAGACAGCTCTTAAGAAATTGAAGCTCTGGAATGAGCGTCTGGGACCTTAACAGCACTTATTTAAATCTTCCTTTTTGACACATTTATAGTTTTTCATGTAGTCGAAAGGGCAAAGGGGTTGGTATGCAGAAAGCTGCTACAATGTGAGAAACATCATGAACTTCTATAACCTCTTGTGTTTATACTGACATGAAGGTAATTGGCAGTGGAGAACAAACATGCAATCTAATTCAAAGACGGGGGAAAAATTATGCAAAGATCTCTGTAATCATTGTCTCTATGTCTCACTTCAAAATAAAATTCACTACCTTACTGAGGAGCTACCTGAATAAAAATAATACTATGAAATATGTTGCAATATTATCACATTTAATTGAAAGATGCCCCTCCCTTTGGCAATTTCCCTGGCAGTGCAAACATCAAGTGGGGCTCTTGACCATCCCAAGCCTGTTCCTCCCTCCCTGCTCTTCACCATCCCCAGCAAGGCCCCCATCATGCAGCCAAGCCACAGGCAGAACATGAGGACTTGGCTGCAAAATGAGGGCACGCTAACAAATCTAAAGAGACAGCAGGAGTGCCTCGTGATAGTTCAACGGCTCATGCTACCAAGTCTGGGGGATAAATTACCTAAACTTCTCTGGTTGCACACTAGACTCTTTGAGAGTCCTCTAGTGCCACAGGGAAGGACTCAAATTGCAAATCTGTTTTCCAAACTGACAGGAATTTAATTCCCACTGCATAAACTCTAGTTGAGAATATTCCAAAGGGCCTCAAGTCACCGATGTCTGATTTCAGGCCTATTGTCACATGCAAGTGTCCTTAAAAGGGACAGGAGGGGGATCTAAGGAATGGGATGGCTGTTCTGGCCACCTCTCCACCCAAAGCCACACCAGGGAGCTTTTGCTTACTTTGGAAGGCCTTCCTGCTGTTGGCTTAAGTTATCAACATGACAAAGGCTCAGAAAAGCTGCAGGTGTTCACCCCATAGCATACAGGCAGAGGCAGTTGCCCATTTCAGGGATGCTGAGGCACCTGGGAGCACATACGGGACCCTTGGGACTTGTCCCATACTGGCCCTGGCCCCTGGCTGGGGGCACTGCCAGGGCCAGCGTCAGAACCCTGCATCAGAGAGCAGTGGCCAGCAAGGTCCATCGAGGCCCAGGACAAAGCCAGACATGTCCTCACTCTCCTCCATACCCAGAAGGCAGCAGGGGCCACCTGGCCCTAAAAGATGGAGTCACTTGAACATAGAGAACACACAAAAAACATCCCTGCTCCACTCAACATGGCCAGCAGCCACCAAGGAACAGCAGACAGCCCTAATACAGCCCTGAGGCAGAGCCCGGGGAATGGCTCTGGGAGGTGACAGCCATGCTGGGCGTGGGGCAGCCCTGTCACCAATCGGTCTAGTCAGCATCCCAGGGGGGTACACAGATATCCCAAATCTGTGGCCTGATCAATTCCTATTTATTTTTCTGCTTATTTAACCCAGGCTCACTTGCTTGTGACAGTACCACACACAGAACCTGAAAAGTTGACACAACTGCAGCTGCTGAGCAGGACCAGGACACAGAAACACCACCATGTGTTTTCCTGCCCATCTTTTATTAATGGCCCACAAACAAAACAATTTTTTAAAGGCCACATTTGCACCTTAGGTAAGCATGCCCGAGAGCATTCAGTGGAGCACCACAGCAGCATGAGACAGCAGCAGCTGTGCCCGGGCAGTCGGGGCTGGGTGGGAGGTCAGGCAAGCGAGTTCCTTGGGGGCTGTAACCACTCAAAGAAGCTCCACGAGAGGCAGCACCCGGCCAAGTAATGCTGCTGGGGTGCCATTCATGGCCCCCGAGCTCACTTGGTGGAAGGGCCCGGAGCTGGGCTGCACAGACACGCACAGGCACCACAGCATGGGGCTGTCTCTAGAGATGTGCCTCCCACTCCAGCCAACACCCGCTGCCCCGCCTTAAACCCCCTTCAGAGCACAGCTACAGCAACAGCCATACACCAGTCCCTTGCTTTGGGACAAGTGCCACCCTGAAGACACACACTGTCTGCATAAAACTGATTAACATTGAACAAAACCCTATACACGCAGATAAGAAAAGTCTCGCAGAACAGAAACCTTAGAGCAGTTCATCAGTAAGTCACTGGTAATTAAAGTCATTCAGTTTATCCTCTCTGTGAGGAAGTGCTGTAAACTGTTCCAAACTTACATTACATATACAATATATTTCTTAGATGTGTATTATTTTTCCCATTTGGGAATGCAGAGTGACACAATTTATTTGGCCTTGTATGAAGTCCTGCAAATGCAACTCCAGGCAAAGCTCTGGGGTGAAAACACACCTTTCTTTAAATTACTATTACGCTGTTTCATAAAAATCATTTCAAGAATTACTTAATATTTTTAACATTTCTGCCTAATAACAAATGACAAACAGCACTGGTTCCCATAGGCTGCATTCAATTACTTTGATTTTATTAACAGACTGCTTTCAATCAATAGGAACTCCAAGCCACATGTCAAACTAGAACACCAGATTCTGAAATTATATAACTTAGCATGGCAGTTCAGTCAAAGGAAGTATGCCAATTTATACCATAGCAAAGCCAACCCAAAAACTGCATCCCATTAATGATAATTCCCACGGGGATTCTGGCCACTGTGGTTACAAACAGCTGACAAAGCTGAAGTGTATTATTGCACTATTTGTAAGAATGTGTCAGACATCAGCACAGGGGAATTACTCCCAGCCTACACACAATTCAGTCAAAAAAGCACCTTCCATAAAGAATTAAAACCAGTTTGTTTTCTGCTCATCCTGTTCCAGAGAACACTCAGAATCAACTTCAATGACATTCTCAAAATAATCACAACACATGTATATTATCTTACCTTATCTCATTTTCTATTTTCCTTATCATCTCTCCCAATTTGCTACTCAACTGTACCAGTCTTTAGGAAAATCTCTCTCTAATCTTGGAGAAATTAATTTAAATCTGACTTGAAACTTGCTTTTCCCCCTTTTTGAAGAATAAATTGGGGGATGGGCAAACCCACAACAAACACTGAAATGAAACAAGTCCCCAAGGATGAAAAAAATTCCATCAAATAACTACTCATTGACAAATCTTTCTCAGCGAACAGTCCAGTGAATTTTCAGTGAACTTTATAAAGTACAGTTATAAAGACACTTTTAACTTGCTTATATTCCAAAACTTGCTCATTTAAGTTAGTTTCATTCTACTTTATATGTTTGTGTATGGACATCTATTAAATGTAAGGTTATCTACATCTCAGGTTTGGGATTATAGAGTGCAGGTCACTGCCATGCCATTTAAATCTTGAGAGCACTTTAATCAAAAGACCATGTCATCATGGGCTAGCTGATTAACTCAGTAATTCTTTTTCCCAGTGTGCTATGCTCTAGCACTCAGAAAGCAACCCTAATATCTAACAGGAAAATAAACATCAGCTTCCAAAAAGGGCTGGACCAGACCTTCGGTGGATATTCTATTCCGTCAAAGTTAACAGGGCACTACCAATTCAACATTAGTTTTTCATTCGCTGATAAAACGTGATAAACTTAATTCCAAATTTACATTGCTGTAAAATTCAGTATCTTACTTCTGTGGCAATATGTATCATTTAATAGGATCTTGCTGTGAAATTACTATAGGTGAATACCAGAGATTCTTGGGTTAGTAATACAAGGGAGGTTCTTAACCTAGGAGTACTTACTCATTTTCCAAACCAGACTGTAAATTTTAAACTTGATCTGTCTCCTTTCTTCCTTTCTTAGAGAAAAACTAAACAAACAAACAAAACACCCTCATGCTTCTGTCGCACCTGTTATCCCTATACAACCTAGAGTCTCAGAGAAGAAAGCTTACTGAACTACCCACCAGCCTGAAGTCAAATATTCACAATAGTTTACAATAAAGGTAGTTGATCAGCAATAGATAACATGCATCAGGCCTTAAAGTTGCCCAGAAGCATTGTGATGGTTATTGTTATGAACCTCTAATTAACTGTGCAAAGGAAAAAATCTTTTAATGAAATAAATAAAAGATGTTATTAGTCTCAGACACTGACATCCAAATCCTGGAATGGAAAAATTTATTTCTCTTCTGAGCTAATGTATTTATACATCACACTGCATTGCAGGCTATATGGCAATAGTACAAGGAGAACAGGATTACTTCTGGAACTAATAGAAACAGAGGTGGCACAAAGGACCTTCTTTTCTCTTATGACATAAAGCATTTTGGATTGCAACATTAATCTACATTCCAGCAGCCTGTGCACCTACAGACATGGCCACTGGCACCTCATCTGCAGGAGAATGGATCTGTAATCCAATTTCAGCCTGCTTGCTTGCCAATGTCATTTGCTCCAGTGGGAAGCTTTCAGCATAGAGGACTGGCCCCAAAATAAGTACTGCTGGGTTTGGGCATAGTACAGCTGTAAGCAGAGATTACAAATTCCCAAGAAGGTTCATGTTGGCTCAAACTAGTGTGAGCACTGGGTACCAAGTGCCAAATGCAAATTTTGCTGTATTCTAATGGAAATCAAAGAAACAATATCCATGGCTTCAGGGGAAGAGCCACACAGAATACCTTCACAGAATAAGCACGCATGCCTTTGTTGTGAAAAAGCACATCTGAAAAGATCTGCCAACACCTCTCCCAGCACATTTCATGCTGGTGAGTGGGGAGGTGCCCATTGCAACAATATAAGGGAGCAACAACCGCAGAACCAGAAGTTTTTTGATTCTGTTAAAGAAAAACTTCATGTGCTATTCTGAGGGAAGGGTGCCTCCTCCTCCTAAGAGCCAGCTCACAGCAGGGTCTCTAATGCCCCGAGAGCCATGGAGGAGCAGCAGCTTCCTGTGTTCTCCAGCAACACAAACCACAGCTCCATCCTTAAGTTGCAATAGCCGCACAAAGATGGAAATATTTCTCAAGGACACACTAGAACAAAACAATTGACAGGGACTGCAGCATCTGCTCAGCATAACCAACATAATAAATTTCAATCTCATTTTAATTTTTATATGTCTAAAGCCATTAGGTCTTAGATATTTGAACTTTAATTATTATGGAAGCAATTAGCTCCTATGACCAGAAGGCTTTGCCCGAACAATTGCAATGAGCACAATATTTTCTACAGCATAAGAATAAATACCCTGACACATCTGTAGCTATCTAGGACCTTGAAATTGCCACTGTGCTTCACACTGGTGTCCTGGCTTTGTGCCAGATTGCAAAAGCTGGAATTTACTGGCATAAGCTATATGACATTGTATATATGTGTAATTGAAGATTATCTCCTAAGGTATTCTGTAAATTTAGAAATTCAAAATTTAAATATTTCCTGCTGTAGAGAGATTAAATTGGTTCTGAATATTTAAATATTCTTTCAGAGAAAACTATTTTGGTACATCATCTCCTACAAAGACAGCTATAATTAAACAACAGCTCCAAGTACCCTGAAAAGTGGTATTTCTAAAACTGACAAAAAAAACTTACATTTGTGTTTCAAGATACAGAAGTATTCTGTGGAGCTTTGTATATCAAAAGAATTTCATTAATATATATTGCTTTTTAGTACTTTCATTCAATGCATTACTACTTAATAGAAGTATGCATTTTAATTCATATAATCTTTTTCAGTTTTCCCCTTGTGTATTTTATCCACAGTACAGTGTGCCCACACAGCCTTCCCCCTGAGCTCTGGTGAGCTGATCTGACCTCTGCAAACAGGGCTGCTGGCAGAGAACGGCAGCTGAACAGCAGGGGATAACAAAGTTGTTTTAGAAGGGGTTTGGGGATCTTCCTGGTTCAGAAATACTAGAGAAGTACAAATCATACACAGTAAAGAGTGACTGAGCATTCACCTGCACACAGTGTCTGGCCTCCTCAGTACCTCACAAGTTTCCCAGTTGCTTTCACAAGCAAGGGTGGAAATTCAGGAACGGACAGTGCTTGTTCTTAACCAAGTCACAGAGAGCATTTTTAATTCCTATATGTTGGCATTTTACAGAGGGCTCTTTGAATGCCAATCACTATCTCTTCCATAACTAAATGAAATATAAACTGTTTAGTGCCTTGTTTTACACTGAGAGGCTTGGTTTAGATGACTTCTGCTGATAAATAGCATTTGCTAAAAAAAATCAAGGGCCAATGACTTCCAATTCAAGCTTTCATTGAATCAAAGGCAACTGATAACGTCAAAGCTCTGAAGCCAAAGGAAGTGCTAGATTCCAACCAAAGGGATTTCTGTTTAAGTTAAAAATGTTCTCCCAGGCTCCATATCATGCGTATTTCCCACTTTCTTCACTGGGACCCAATGCATCCACTACAAGGGCAGAACTACAGCAGTAAGAAGAAATGTAATGTACACAACGGTTGTGTAAGTGATAAAACACATCCACCAAGGGTGGAGCAAAGCATAACATGCCAGTGGATGCTGTGATTTTTTTTATACCCTTGCATTTTCAAGGGGATTTTATTGTTCAGGGGTTATTTTCTGCAGTCTACTGCCAAAGGAGAAGGGCTTGGACACATACACATCTGAGCAAAGTCTGGCTTACCTGGTGCAACTTTCTGCTCTTATTTCTTCATGCAAGACAAAGCAGTGCTGGGAACAGGTCTCTCCACAGACAAAGCCTGGGACCCTGAGCCTCGCTCTGAGGAACTGAGGAGACCCCCTCAACACAAACTGTCAGCACTGGGGCAGAGGGACCTCTCTTCCCAGGTGCCCGGTGTGTCTGCATGGTC
Source organism: Machaerirhynchus nigripectus (assembly GCA_013397975.1). Taxonomy (NCBI): domain Eukaryota; kingdom Metazoa; phylum Chordata; class Aves; order Passeriformes; family Dicruridae; genus Machaerirhynchus; species Machaerirhynchus nigripectus. The sequence continues at coordinate 3,578,886 of VZRQ01005820.1, read as the reverse complement.
CGCAGCAATTGGAAGCCTTCCCATGCAGCCCCGTGAGCAGGGACAAGAGTCCTGCAGTCCTCCTGGCAGCGCGCACACACACGCAACTATTTTCAGCATATTTTCACATATCTCTATGAAGCCCAACTCACTCCCTGATCCTCCTGACAATATGCCCTCCCTCTGGAAGCAACCCCAAGGGGAACCACAGGGAGAAGGCCCTGCACCCAGGGTATTTCCAGCCCTTTGCTGGCCACAATCATGCAGGGCAGCTCCCAGAAATCCTCCCTGTCACCAGTGCTCTCCTCCCAAGGTGGCAGTCTTATTCTTTTTATGGAGCTCTTTGAAATTATTTGAGACAGACTTTTTTAATGAAAATCCAAAAGGAAACCAAAGAAGCAAAACTGATTTCCTTTAATTAATATACATATATTCAGAGCAAGGTTGCTCCACCAGAAAACAGACAAATACTTTCTTCTGTGAAGGTAGCTAAAGCAGAAATATGAAGCTGACTGCAACAGATGACCATTTTTAGGTGGGAAGTAAGAACTTCCTGAATAACAAGATGCCCTTTACTTGAACCATGCCTTGAAAAATGTCACCAGTGCAAGTGCTAAGGAAAAAACAAATACCACCAACATATCTGACAGGACATAAGACATAACTTCCACCACTCTTGGTATACATTATTCTTACAATGCCACTTTACCAGTAAGCAAATAAAAGTTACGCCAAAATACATCCAACACAGCAAAACTGAATACTGCAGAAGATACTATTTAAAGCAGGCTCAGTTAAATTCAATTGCTTTACCCAATTTATATTCTCCACCCAAGACTCCTGGACATCAGGAAATGAAGCATTACGATGCTTGAACAACCTTCTGCACTGGCATCTACCCTTCATGTTTCTATGAGATCCTCTGCACCCATTTAAAGTATAAATTCTCAATGACATAAATGGATTTTCCATGCATGTAATTAAAAAAATCATATGCAAGAGAGACTCCTTCTTAAGCTGAGAGCAGCCAGTCTCAAACACCCTGCAGTGAGTGCTGCCTGAGGGCTGCTGCCATCCTGCACAGCTCATCCCACCTTGCTCACAGTGGAGCCCACAGCAAAACTCTCAGCAGCTTCATAGGTATAGGGCAGGACCTTAACATATGGGCATGTTTTGAAACAGAAATGAGCACATGCAACTCGCCACTTTTGATGTTAGAACAATATTCAGCCAATAAAGTCATGCTTCGAGACTTCTGCAAGCAGTTTACTCTTCCACAACTTCAGGATTAAGCTTTTTCTTTTTTTTTCTTTCATTTCTGTAACACTCAACAAATAAAAAGTAAAAAAAATACTTCATCTTTATATAGCATACTTGTTGGGTTATTAGTTTATTTGTTGCACTTCACCTTTGGAAAACATCATTAAAGCCTCTGCATCTCTCACCAACCAGCACTATATCTAAATATAGTGAAGCTACTAAGTTTTGCCCCATGCAAGAGTTCGTGTGTATTCTTTTGGTTCACTTTATGAGGGGAGAAAGGAGCAGAAAACAATCTCTCAGGTCCCAGCACAAAATAAGTAATGCTTAAGGATAACACTAGAAGGCCTTTAATAAAGCAAGCAGAAGTAAAGCTATGTTCTTCTGACCCAAATTAAATATGGTGGAAAACAGCAGGCAGGGGAGTGATGGTACAATTAGCTTTTCTCACTTGTTTAATTTGTTTCTTTATTAAAGTTAATGGTCATCTTAATATTACAGGCCTACAAAATGGTAATGAAGAGCAGGCAGCTAGAGGGACTTTTATTTAAAATTGCACTCAAAACAATCATCCTTGACCATTCAATGGATGCAAAAAGAGTACTTTTATTAAGTTTTATACAGATAAAGTGAGGTGGTTTCAAGAATATGTGCAGCTTCCAATCAGCTATGGTTTCAGTAGCTGAAAGAGCAATAAATGCTCAAGGAGAGAAGGCTTTTTAAATTATTTGTGGAAATTTAAGTAAAACACAAGACTTTTAACTACCCATTTATGTCATCTGGATTTTACCATTCCAAAAAGACTATAGATACATTTTCAGCCATTTTGAGTCAACAGGACATAAAACCAGTAAAGAGCACCTTGGTCTCTGGGTACTGACATGAGAGACAGTGTTCTTGTTGCATTTTGTCTGATTCAGAATGAAGACACACAGAACCAACCCATAACAGTAACACAATTACAGGGCAGCAGAGGGAAGCCACTTGCCCGTGCTTCAGCGATCCAGAGCAAAACCTTAGGGATTGGGGAGCAATGAAGGAGAAGAGGAATGAGGCTGGAATTGCCACCACCAAAGCCACGCTGTGTGGTCTGTTTGAAGCCGGGAGGATGGCTCATCAATTTAGACATTTTCTGAATGCTGAAGGGCCCCCAGGCCCAGAAGATGGGGAGCATGCTGTCCCCCTGAATGTTCAAGTGGTAACAGATTTGGCCACCGCCAAGGCTGAGCTGATTAGGATGGGACACCGGTGAAAGAGGTTGCAGAGGCCAGAAATGCCGGAGAAAACAACTTGGGAAAGTCTGGTCTAGAGGGAAAAAAGCAACAACATTAGAAGTTCTAAAAATGCAATGACCAATAAAAACAACAACACAGCATTACTAAATATGCTATAGAGGCATGTAAGGTAGAGTAGAAATGGGGTATTTTGCAAGTATGTGGTAAGAGACAGTCCTGCTGCAAGGCCTTTGCAATCAAAATTAACAAGGCAGAAAACCAAAAATAGTCAGTAATATCTGAGAAGACATTATTCCTTAATGACTCTTACACAAGGAATTAGAATCAGGCCTAGAAGGGCAATTTTAAGAACAATGTCTCACTTCTTTAATATGTATCCCAATGAGAAACATTGTAATTCTAAGGATCATAATTAAATATCAATCAATATTACTCTCTATTCATCCTATAAACTTATTATGAGCTTTTCCCTTCCAGACCAAACTTCAAGTCTCTGCTGCACTGCTGTACGTCCTGTTGCTCAAAACATGTGAGACAATTTCACATGGAGAAATTGTTTGTGCACGGAGATTGATTAGTAGGGCCCATAGGTGATGGAATTGTCTCTAATAGTGAAAGCTACTTTTGAGAAAAGAAGAAAAATGGGGGAAAGACAGAGAGAAGAAGGGAAAATGAAAATGGTTGGCAGCAGCCAGCAAAGCCAGGAGAAGAGCAGGAACAAGAACAACAGGCTGCAGCTTTGCTGAAGGGGTCAGAGCTGCTGCTGGAGGTCAGGGCCTCTCAGGCACTGCCCAGCTGTCCCAGAAAACACCCCAAATTCAGTTCATAGGTTGACATACATGTACCAGCATCAGGTGTGCCCCAGAGTTATACTAGTCAAGCTTGGTGTCCAACTGCTGACACTACACTGGTGCCACAGAAGCCCAGCTGTGGCCTTGGCCTCACTGCTGTCACAAGCCTGCAGCCACCTTAGTAAAGGAAACACTTTCTTTTTGCCTCAGGAGTGAAGCTATTAGGTTATTCTGAAAGACCAAATTCCCTTTAGTTATGTTACTTCTTATCTACTTTTAAATCTCTATCAGTATGTGCAAGACTTGGTTTTAAAACACCCTTACCACACAAGTCCCATTTATACAAATTGTTAAACAAGACTCTCATCCATCTTAAACTAAGATACACTACAGAAGTTTCCACATCATACCTTCCACAAAGCCTGAATTAATAAGCTCACCAAGTCAATCCAATAAGACAGGCAAGCAACAAGTATCATTCCTGTAAATACCGTACCACTAAAATATACTTTCCCATTTCATAAAAGCATACTCTTAAAAATACAATTATTTGCACTGTTTATGCTCCTCTCAGCCTCCCAGGCTGCTGAGAAAAGCTTGTCCACTGGTGGGAACTGGAGGAATAAGATGGCCTGACCCAGCACTGACTTCACTTTGAAGAGTCTTCCAATAAAAAGGAAAAAAATTTAAACCTACTACACCACTTTAAAAACTGCAGAAAGCATTTTTTAACTCTGTTCTTTTGCATTATTGCATCAGTGCCTGGAAACACTACAGCAGAAGAGAGAGAGTCATTTAGGTAGCTCCCTTCGTGCCACCACCATGGCTCAAAGGGACAGAAATCAAGAAACATTAGAATCAATATAAGCTGATTTGAATATTAAGAATAAACCACGCAGAAATTAAAACAAGGTCTGTGAAAAAGCATGGAAAAAGCAGGCATTTCTTAGTAGAGAGCAATTTATTTTCTGGAGATTCTCCAGATTTTGCATTCCCAACTGGTGGTACTTAGTGTTGTGATCAGTGACAAGGAGGTTTCCAGCTGAAACACACGAGTGCCCATTTGACAGGAAAGACCTACAAGCAGGACAGCCACAGTCTAATTGAAATCCTTGGGATCTGAAAAAGAATGGACACTTTTTCAAATACACACAAACCTGATCACACTGATACCCAAATGGAAAACATGCTCTACTAAAATAAAATCAAATCAGAAACCTGGGAATGGATGTGTGGTCCAGCTACTAACAAAAGATTTATTCTCACTCTTTTTTGTCTTTCCTCAGGAATGGGTGGCTTAGCTTAAGTTGAGACTTGCCATTTACAGGTATCCAATAAGCCAGCTGGGTTTTTTCATTCTTTGGAGCAGCTGCCAACCTTAGCCCTTGGTGATCCAGCATTCAGTAGTGCCACGCCTGCTGCACAGAAGAGGCAGGATGCACACGGGTCCTCAACTCTGTCTCCCAGAGAAACGGCAGCTCTCTGGGCACTGCATCCCAGTGCCCTGCTTCGGCATCCTCAGCTGAAGGAGGATGAGAAGCTGCAGCTCCTCTGGGGCCAGAGACCTGCCTCTCAGCTAGTGTACACCGTGGTTCAAATAAAGCAGATGATACCCCAGGAAAAAGCACAGAGGCTGAGTACTTTACTGTACCCAGAAATCCTGCTCTGGTTTAGGCTGTCTGCTGCGTGGGGCTGCACCACTCCGATCCCAGGGTGCATGGCTGTCACTCCCCATCTGCAAACAGGGCTGGTGGGGAAAGGAGGGCAAGGGGGGCAAGAAGGTGCCCTTTGGGAACTACAGCCTCCAAATCAACCTGTCTGACTGAGCAAGCAGCACCGCAAACTTCCAAGTGTGTGCACCTAAAGCTCTGTGCTGCAAATCCGTGTCAACACTATCCATTTCTCCTGCTTGGGGAAACCACGCCCACGAGTCTAGAAGGGTGGGAAGGACAAGCACATGCAACCCAAGCAGGCAGGTGTAGATGTGCAGTTATAGAAGGAATAAATTTTAAGTCTTCTGCTATAAGGAAAAAATATATTTTAGAAACCATAATGGCAACAAAGTTGTATCAAATGTGGACAAGAAAGAAAAGCTTTCTGAATTTGTTCAATTGTTTATCTTTCCAGATTTGGTCAGGGTTTCCCCTAGATTACCTCAAATTAGACATTTCCCTGCTATTCTTAAAACCATCCCATTGAATCACTAAATGAGATTAGATCTCAGCAAAAAAGTTTTGTTTTTTCAAGATTCAGCAGCTAACTGCACATGAAAGCAAAAAGAGATGCCTGCCTTGTGATGAAAGGACAAGTAAAAGAGCAATCACATCAGAAAACCAATGCCCAGACCTCTGAACAGCAAAGCAATTGCATGTGTCAAGTTCCCATAACAAGATGGTGCCAGCTGAGGCTTATGTTAAAACTCTGCAATAAAATTAGATGTCTGGAGCCTCTGTCAGAAGCATGATGCTATCTCATTAATGGGATTACATAGAAAAATTGGAGAGATTTCAGTCAAGAGGAATAAAATGATTAAGGATCAAAAGAGCGTGACTCATGAAAGCAAGTAGAAACTGGATGCTGTGCTCTTGCCTGAAAAGCCCAAGTCTCAGAACCAGACAGGCCTGGTGGTACGAGCAACACCACAGCATCTCCTCCCTTACACCCGGAATAACAGGAATAGATCAGACCCCCAAAGCAAAAACTTGTATTATAAAATTTTAGCTTTTTTATGGCAACACTATTATTGTATCACTCACCAAAAAAATAATAATCGGAGGTGAAAGAGGACAGGAAAGTTGATTACCTATAAACAGCTGGCAGGAAGAACACATTTAGTCAGGAAAAAAGAGGGTGAAAAGAAAGAGGGTGTGACCACAGCAACTGGGTAAATTTGAGGCCTTTCAGTTAGTAACAGGAGAGGATTTCTTAGCCACAGGAACAATATACATGTGGAATCATCTTCCCAAGGCAGGTACTGAAAATGACAACAGCTGAATCACCTGAAGAGGGCCTGGCCACTACCCTAAAACCACCATCATAGACTCCAGCACTTACAGGAGGTAAACTAGCTATAGGGGAAGAGGAGAAGGAGAAACTGGGCAGGAAGGAAAACCAGAGTGTTGTGGTAGCAGATGTTCCCTAGTCAGCACTACTATGTTACAATGTAGGAAAAATAAATGAATAAATAGAGGAGATCTAAATATAGAATGAGATTCTCTTCACTGAGGGGTTCAACATCTCTCTGCAATTCCTTTTTTCCAATTGAAGGACTGTAAGTTGAATAAAAAGCTTCATTTAAATTCTATACACATTCACAAAGATAAACTCATTTCAGAAAGCATTATTATGCCTGACCTCTCTCACTGGGGGTGAAAGCCAGATACTTTGTGAACCATTTTGATCATAGCTAATATTCCCTAAAAGTTCATTAGATGTCAACATGAAGGACAAAAAGCATCAACCATGGAAGAGCAGATCCTGCGAGCTACCATACAAAGCGTTTTAGGGTCACTTCCCCTGCATTCCTCTGCATCAGCACGGGGCAGCTCTTCTTCAACACCCAGCAGCAGAGTCCTGTGTAACAGGCAAAGAGTCAAACGCTTGGGAAGTGACACTTCCCAAGAAGAAACTTTGCTGAGGAAGTGCCAGACCTGGAGATGCCCAAGTACAGTACGCCAAAAGAAGCAGGGGAACACACAATTTCTTGTGAAGAAAGCAGTTTCTTCCAAACCCACCTCACTCACATCAGATCCCCCAAGGAAGAGCACGTGTGCACGCGTTTGTGTATACACACTGGCAAGGAAGGGGTTTAGGACATTTAATTGCACTTTGGATGTTCTCCAGTACATGTAGCATCAAGAGACAGCTCTTCTGGAGTTAACACTTTACAGAGCAGGGCAGTCTGAAGCCCAGCTCTCTCCACTTTCACCAAGACCCTCGAGGGCAGGTGAACCTACAACTGGCAGCCAGGCTGGGTGAGGGGAATCTGTTGCCAAGCCCCAACTGGCAGCCCAGGCCAAACTGGTACCCAGCTCAGTCTGCAAGGCTGCCCATGGCTCTGCAAGGCCAGGCAAGCTCTGTGATCAAGGAAAATTACTCCAAAAAAAGATGCAAACTGAACAGATTCGTTTCCTATTTTTATATGGTTTCTTACCACAGAAGAACACACTTGAGGCTCTTAAGCCATTAAACTTCTAAAAAGAGGAATAGCTTTTGCAGAAGCTCTGCTTTGATGTAACTGGGCTAATTGATCGTGTTGCTCCACAAGACAAGACATAAATCTCCTGTCCCCCTTTCTCCTTTTTTATCTTAAAAATCCCAAACAATCAAAGAAAAAAGCTCCAACCAAACTAACCTTGAGTTTTAAGTTGCAACACTAGCCCTTAGAGAAATAACGCCAGTGTTTACAATAAGCAGTGTTTATCACAGGCTATTAGAAATCCTCCAAAATTTGCATCATGACACATAACCCAAACCTTTTCCTCCTGAAGCCCAAAATTTCTGGTCAGAAATGCTCAATGACTTTTTTGATTCAGAAACTTTATAGTAACAGTAGCAGTTAATGGAATTTCCAGAACAACAGCAATGGCCATGTTGGTTACTTTGAGCTCTTTAGAGTTCTCACAAACACATGGGACATCTCCACAGTGGTCTCATTCCTTCAGTTTAGACTTCTGAATACCTTGCATCCAGTGTGAGTCCGGGTCTTCATGAGGGGAGTTGTGGTGCACAGCTCAATGGCTTCTGGTTCATGGAAGATCACTGTCGGGAGAGGCTCTTTACGAAGAGTTAGGACATTCAACTTAGTCTTTAACATGGTCTGAAAGTGCTAAACAGAAAAAGAAAAGAAATTACCTCCAGTTGTAGTGTAGAAAAATCAGAGTTAATAGTTGGATGTGTCTGCATGTTTCACTTGCTGTTCAATGCCTTGCAAGCTTTCCTGGGGAGAGTTAACAAGTTCTATAACTTGAGAGCATTCATTACTATCAGCAATGTGGAAACTGTTTTTAATTTAAAAAGATATATACACACAAAGTGAAAGGGTTCATTACAATCCACGTATGTTCCACAAAGGGTCTAAATTCAACCTCTGATCACTTGCAAGTATACAATAAAACCGTTCATGGACCCAGTTCCTCTACTAATGTCCACAGGGAAGAAGAACAGGGGATCAAAGATCATTATAAGAACTATGGATTCATCTGTCCTTGTTCTCCTTCCTCTGTACTTAAATCTCATCCCACTGACCCTTGTAGACGTTACCATTCCCACTGAGCTGAATCCCTCACTGGTTTGCCTTCATCATGTGAATTTTACATTCTCTTCCTTTGTAAGCAATAGTTCTTGTAGTCGCCAATGTAAATGTCACTCTCAGTACTAATGAATAGATGTCATTCAAAACTTGTCACTTCTATAACAAACTCCCCAGGCTTAGGTGAAGAACTATTCAAGTGGACAGTAAAGCCATCAAATTAAAAGTTTCTCAGCAATTGCTTAGATTGAGGAAAGTAAATCCTTGAGAGACTTCCAAATCAATTTTGTGGAATCAGGGGAGTCAAGAGAAATTTTTTAACATTTAGATGTTTCTTTGAACTGAACTTCATTTGAAAAACTGAACATTTTCACATGCTACTACTTATCTAAGGGGCAAAAAATGCAGCTATGAACCAAATCAAGGTAGTAACATGCCACAGCACTGTCTAATGAAGTATGACTTCATCAAAACTTAGTAAGTTGACTCTTACCAAGCAGCAGTTATTAGACATATGTGCAATGACTCCACATTACTTTCATCAAAACTAAACCATTTGTTCTGACTTTTGATAGGAAATTCTTAACTTGCTTTGCAGCCACCCTTTCTATCAGTCTGCACTTTACCTCTGCAAGGCAGACAAGCATTACAGGGTCTGGCTTGCAGAAAAAGAGATGCTAAGGGATTTCCCAGAATCATGCAAGAAGTCTCTATCGGAGCTAGAAAATCAACACAGGTCCTTGCTGTTCAGCCCTGTGCTTTACATGAAGAGAGTGTCTATTCAACATTTTATTCATACACAGGGATGAATCAACAATTTAGATACTATGCTGGTTTTCTGTGGATTTTTGTCAATATGAATATTCCATTGAAAATAAATTTGCTATTAATTCATAAATACTTTATCACGTGCCAACTGAAAGCCTATTGATACACTTTTCTAACACTTTAGTCCTTAGTTCATCACTGTTTAGGTCTAATAATTGTTATGATATTGGAACTACAGCACTTCAAACACTCTTAGAAATAAGTTCCAGGCATATAACACTAACAGTCTGTGAAAACAGTACTTGTTTACCTATTTCGCACATGAAGTTACAGCCTGTTAACAGCAATACTTTAGGGCCTCTCTGGTATTTGTGCAAGCATTCACGTTTTTATCCCAGTGAGGCACTCTACTCATACCATTTTTCATCTGCTTATCTAACATGTTACCCCATTCATTCTCCCTAACACACCTCCATCAAAAAAGTACTCCATTTAAGATGATTATACATTGAAGAATATTATTTGACATGTTTCTGAAGATAATAGAGCTCTTTGACAGCTAGGATTACTAAACTGACTGAGAAAACCTACTTCATTTTACCTTTAGGTTGCAATTAACAGCCTTTTGTTTGGAGTTTCCTAGGCCTCTCCATTGAGGTTGTTAGCAAAGGCTGAACAGCAGGTGAAAAGGCATGACGAGTACAAAGCAAGCTGAAGGTTTGAGACGCTGTGTTTGAAGGAGCATCACTGATTACCAGCTGCAGTGCTGGGCTTGCTGGTGCCACTAACTGCTGCCTGCTACATCTTGACTTGCTTCTACCTGTGGGCTCTAGGTCTGGTAACGTGCTGCTGAGGTTGTATTTCTGGAGCAGAAAATATGCAGAAGGCAGAGGGTGCTGGAGCTCAGGTCCAGCCATGCACAGGTCACAGCGATTTCCCTGGCGACTGATCCCTTTTCAAGCCTGGGGAAATGCTGCCTCCAGGGCTTTCTGCTGCTGTCTTGTGCATGCAGGGGAGGGGAGAGGAAGGCAGAGATGGAAAAAAAATGTACTATTAACCTCGCATTCTGCTATTTTCCAAGTGAGCCAATTTTGGATCAACAGAGATAATGGCTGTGAAATAATCAGGTTAAAGAACCTGTCCTAGCATTTAGCTTTTCCCTCCCTTGAGTGCTGAAAGAGCTCTATTTCCACAAATTATCTGTTTACAGGGCTTCTCCAGTAAAGAATGGTGCTTCCATTAGACAACAGATGTAAAAAACTCCATTTAGCCCTTCTGAGTAGTGAGCTTGAACCTGCAAAATGGTTGTTCTCCTCTGCTGACATCTCTATAAACTTCAATGGGACTACTGACAGAAAGGGCACAATTTGACCAAAATGAAGAAAACTATGGCAATGATCTTTTTTTTCATGTTGTAACAACCATATATACAATCTTAAACAAGGAAAAGCCTACTCTGTGCTTTACAAAGGCAATTCAATACTTGTATGAGCAGCAAGTTGGAGTGGTTGGGTGCCAAAAACACTAGAGCACAATTGGCAGCAAACAGCTGATTAGTTGCCAGAGAAGTGCAGAAAGGATTGGGGGTGGACACAGAAATAGCCTTCTGCTTTGGCCCACAGGGCTAATGCAGACCACGCTGTGCTCCCTGCACAGGTCATGTGATGGCTGCCATAAGAAAATTAATTCTCTGCCAGGAGACATCACGCAGGGAGCCCCCAAATAAGCACGTTATTTAAACACATGCCTAACTTTCACTGTGTGAGCAGTCCCAGTAAAGCACACGTGGGTACTCAATGGGATTATTCATGTGCTTTAAGCCAAGAACAGGACAAAGTGCTTCGCTGAACCCATTTCTTGGGTTTCCACTCCAAACTGGCATCTCCTGCAGAAACTGTTGGCAAAAGGTTACCTATAGCAGTAGCCAATGTATTTTTTGAGAAGAGGCATTCACTCTCCACTGCTGTGAACTCAAAATATTCCTTTAAAGTGCTTTAAGTTCACAAAGTTCTTGAAAAGCATGACTTTGGCAATCTTGTGAATAAAATTTCAGGGAACATTATACCATTCACATTTCATGTGCCAGAGCCACTAGGTTCATTTGATGGCTCTTACACTGAAAATCATCATCAGAAGATATTCTTAGCTGGCATGATTATACCAACAGCTCAAAACTGCACATCATTCATTCTTTATCCATTTAGATGGTGCTACTGATATGACTTTATATTTGAAAGAAATGCAAGGAGCAACATAACAGTAAGAAATTGGCAGTAAGTTTAAAAATAACTTGAGCAAATGAAAATACCTGAAATGCCAAAGAAAGCATCAGACCTGTAATTAGCATTGTATTTTCCTTGTTGCTGAACATTATATCATTCAGAGCAAAATTTAAGTAATGCTGCCAATAACACTGGACATGATCTTAATTCAAAACCATAGTTTTGCTTATTCAAGGACTCAAGTTCCATCAGTTTATTTTGCTTAGTTTACCCATCTTAGTGGCATCCTTTCCCCTTGCAGAAGAAAGCCAAATGGTGTGTAACTGGTAGCCCAAACCCATAGCAGGCTGAGACTGTCACTAGAGAGGTACTGCCTCCTGCCTCCTTGGTGACCCTCAAAGTGCTCCCTATTTCAATGAAAACCCTGCCATCACTAACACTCTTAGCTACCCGGTAATTGAACCTAAGAATCAAGAACTTCTATATTGTTTAACACATATTTTGTTATCAGCTCAACAGTCACACATTAGCTCTAGACTAACTAGCTCACAACATTCAACTTGCAAATTTTACGTGCTGTTTATTTCGTTCAGGCACAATTTCTGTTGCTGTTAAAACTAAAAATTAACAGCATTTGGGTTTTGTTTTAGTTTGTCAGCAAAAATACAGTCACTTCCAGAACTCAGGCCAAGTATCCTGGAGAAAGTAACCATGATTCCATGCAAGGAAACATGACTTGGAGGAGAAAATTATGCACTGAAATTTGTAATAATAATGATCTTCATCTTCAGGTCTTGACAAAACAGTCACTGCTGTTCACAATACTGAGTATTCAGCAGCCAAGCCTAGTGGGTCTTTTAAATTTCGTGATGGAAATAAAGGCCCAAATTCAAATATCTAAGAAACAGTTATATATTGGATATGAATATAATAATAAATGTCAATAAAGAGGGGAATGTAACTCATTGTAATCTGTAATCCAGCAACAGGAGATGAACAAAATAAACACATTTACAGGCTAATTTGGTTGCAACATGGTGATGGTAAGAAAAGTCTTCAGCACCTTAGCCCTCATCCCCCATTCTCTCTCAACATCAGCATTACTATCAATACATGACTGCATAAACTAGCATCACATTTCCAGATGACCTGTACTTGGGCGATTTTGCCCAAGATGCGCATTGAATCCGAACTCAAAAATGATAGAATGTTAACTTATGAAAAAGAGTTATTCTGAAAGTTCAAAGACTCTGAAAGAGGGATCTGCCAAAACAAGAAGCAGTTCTCTGGGCAACTCATCCTTCTACAGCACCTACAAAGGAATTCCCAGATGAAATCCATAATAGTGCATCAGCAAAAGATCAGTCCCAGGGAAATTCAAAAATAATCTCTGTAACTTACTATTTCAGCACAAGTACCTCTCTGCCTCTGAAACCCATTTAGTTCTGGAATGAACCCAGAAGTTTCAATAGCATCCTACAATAAGACAAAGCAGCCTAGGAGAGGAAAGACACAACCAAGCGAATTGAACTGCAAGAGAATTTTACAGAGTCCTAATGTTCCTTTTGCCTGTTCCCAGTGGAATTTGACTACCAGCATAACCAGTCTGTAGGTACAAGAGGAGATGACAACACAATAGACCTTTAGCACTATGGTTACCCCATGAGTGACATGAGCACAGCTGTGAGCTGAGGACCACCCAACCCCAAGCCTCCAGCTTCTCAGCAAGGAAAGAAGAATTCTGATCTATATGAAAACTGATCCATTTCAAGGCTTTGTTTTGTTTAAAGCCAATCTGTCCAGCACAGATACATGTGATATCTGATCCATTTCTTGTTAAACAAACACTGCTAATACAGTTTAAATGCTTTCCCTCCCCCACATTAAACTATACCGTGCTTTATTTATTTATTCTTTACTGGCAGTTCATATAAACATTGTATTGAACACTACAAGAAAACCCTCTACAGAAGGGGTGGAAGCAATTTATCATGATAAAGTCAGAAATCATCCCATCAGCAGCCAGCTCTGTAACACAAAACTGACTGGCATGCACAAACCCAAGACCATGTCACAACTACACTCAAGCAGATCCATCCCAAGTAACCTTCTTGCAACCAATCCAGCTCCAAAACTCCAGTTATTAAAAGCATACCTCATCTAGCATCTCAAGACCTGTATTTTGCCAGCCTAATAAAACAAATCCATTCAATCTCTTTTGGGTAACAGATGCTATTTATGTGAAAAATCATATAATTGTGACTGAATTTACATCTCTCAATCACAAAGAAATACAAACATGCAGAAGTGGTAAGACAGGCTTGTCTGCAGACACCCTGTGATACATTTTGTAATTAGAGGAGCTTGGACAGGCCCGTGGCACAACTTGGCATGACTCAGTGGGCTGAGGGCATGGCATGCCCAAGGATCTTGGGACAAACCATCTGGGAAATGGTGGTCTACAAAACAAAACCAAATAACAACCAAAAAACCAAAAGCCAGCCAATTAACTTTTCACCTCTCTCCACATGTCCAGTGACCACGTATGGTTGCATATTAGAGACCAAACCAGTGCCTGCCACCTCTTCCCCCCTCATGTCCCCTGCTCCTTCCACCCTCGCCAGCAGACAGCACAGAAGAGAGGGGGGTGGCAGAGAGAGTTTGGGCATAGAAAGGAGTAATCTGCATTCGACAGGATAAACTCTAATCTGGATGACAGGACAGCACAAAGAAGATGGCATCAAAGCAAGCAGGACATGAGACTGGGGAAAGGAAAGCACCAGGAGAGGCAGCACTACAAGCAATGCTGCCAGGCAGGGCCCCTCCTGGATTCTCCTGCCATTACTAATAAGGCAGCCGAGGAATAAGGGAGCCGAGGATAAAGCTCTGATGGAAAAACCTGTAATATACCGAAACAATAGATACATGAAAGGAAAGGGGACACAAGACTGCAGATAGAAAAGCATGATAAAGTACATAGGAAACCAAAATCAGCTGAGTGTCAAAAAGCCTTCCAGCAAAGATGCCACTGGATCTTTGCATGCAAGCTATGAAAATTATTCCATCTCACCCTAATACCAGCTTCTTGGAAATATTCTTTTTCCTGTGGTGGCAAAACATATCTCTTAAAAACACACAACTATTAAGATTTCATAAATAGAACCTGCACTCTCTATCAATAGCTGTGATCACACAGCTGCCTGTGTGATGATGCTCACATTGCCTTGTTTTCTTACAAGTTTAAAAAATTTCTGTTTCCTCACAATTTAATTCATGTGAAACGTTTTGTTCTCAGACCCTGTGTACTTTGAGTTTGCTCTGGCTGAATGCCCCCGTTCTGTTGCCAAGCTTATGCGATTCCGATCAGCAGGATTGCTGCCCAAACAAAACACAGTCCCAGATACAAACACCGTCCAAACTGCAGGGAACTTCAGAGCCAGATGGGAGTTTCATGACTGATCCTCTAACATTTCTCTATCATCAGTCAAACTAAACCCCAACCTAAACAAACCTAAGTACACAGGATATTCAGAGACCAAGTTCCCAGTTTAGTCCTAACTGCTCAGAACCTAAAGCCTCACTATAGAGATACACAGCACAACAGGAAGGAAGGAGACAATATTTCAGGACACTCATAATCATGAAAATAAAATAAGACCTCCCTAAGACATGAGTGGAGGAGGAAAAAAGCCACAGTACCACAATAAAAAGTTCTTTCATCAGTTTTTACATTACAGTGCTTAAATTCCCAGGCTATTATTTCAGTGGAAATCAGGCATGTAGGATGGAAGATGAACATCTAAATATACCAGTTTGGATCTGGGCTTTTACAGTCTTTTATCTGCTGACGACTGTTGAATATATTTTGAAATAAGCTGTAGTTTCCAATGCCTGGTGTTCATGGCATATATATTTAAGACCAGGTTTTTTTAACATCAATAGAAATAAAGCATAATAACATTCACCAATAAATCAACAGAGCTGCTCTCATAAATAACTACTACCAAAATTCTGGTCCCAGAAATCATTGTTAACTCTCAAATTCTAATAACTTTGTCACAACTGAACTAGTTTTGGAATTTTAAACTAGATTACAGTTTCAACGATACCAGAATTTCTCAGTGGAAGCAGAAGAATTTATCAGTGCCAGCATTTTCCAGAACAAATGGCAGTTAAAATACAAGTCCAAGACAAGGGAAATCGTTTTTAAAAAAAAGAAAAAGTATAAATAAATTAATAAATACGAGCTGACAAGAAAAGAAATAACAAAATAAAACACGCAGCAGCATAGATACGTCAAGTTCATTCACTTTGATTTTGAGCTGACCCCTTAGCTGCTTTCCAACATATTTTTCTCCTAACATGAGTTTCCAGTACATGTATTATTTGGTATAGTTGGCCCAATATTAAAACAATGGAATCCTGCAGCATGAAGGCGGCTGTTGCTTTTTCAATTTGCTCTTGGAGGCTTTCCAATAATTTCTGTGTCAGAGGATGCTTTAAAAAGTTCTTTCTCCTCATTCTGTGCCTGGCACAACAAGCCCATCTCAGACAATACCTGCCAGACAGCAACTGCATTCTCCAACGCAGCCCTTTCAAAACCAGCATTTCACTCTGTCACTCTTTCCCTTCATTATTTGCAATAAATCAATAACTTGGTAAGCAGTTATGTAGTTCAGTGACACCCCTCTTGCCTTGCTAAGACTTATTTTCTGACACAGGAATACGGACTGGGTGACAAAGCCATCTGCTACAAACAAGGAATTTGCCCTGAATATTTGCTAGAAGTAACATTGTGCTTAATACTATGCAGAAAAAAAGGATACAAATTCTTGACAAAAAAGGTTATGTATTGCTTAAATATAAATCAAATTAATTTCTGGTCCAATTAATTATTGTATTTACAGCTGCAAAATAATGAGAATCCTCTGCTGCCTCTAAAGCTGTTTTATCACTGAGTCCTTTGATGCTAATTTCCAGCCCTGCCTTTTCCAGGTCAGAACCACCCCCAAGATTTAAGTCTGGCATTCCTGAGGGTCTCTGAGAAGGGGTCCTCCTATTTCCCATGGACAAAAGCCATTTCCAGGGGAATGGACCTGCATCTTTAGCAAATCAGCCTTTTTGGAAAGCCTTCATCAGGGTGTACCCCTTCAGCCCTTGCAAGCGGTGAAGAAAGAAGCCTGGTGGCTTTAGTCTTCCCTCCCTCCAGACATCCCCATGAGCACCATCAGTACATGCCCCAGAGCATCCCCAGGGAACTGTGTCTGCCCAGCACTACTGCCCCATCACGAGGAGACTTCCCCAGCCCTGACTACACTCACATTTCATCTCCTGCAATACTAATCCTTTCCCGCCTCCAACAGCAAATTATTCATCATGGGGGAACTCTGCCAGGATTCATAGCTATACAAACCTTGGAGCAGACGATGAAGAATACAGACAAAAATTGGGTCCCGCTGCAGTGCAGATACATAGCCACTACCCCAGGGCACCTTCACACAGTAGGTCTTTCCACTTCTTTAAGCCATGAATAAAAGTAGTACACTAGAGAGCCTATATCAGAAACAAGGGAGTCTACAGAAAGTGATCAAAAATACCTTTCTACAAAGTGTCTCATTAATTCAGCAAAACTTTAGAGTTGGATAGTTGACAGGATTTGCACCAAGAAACCTTCACAAAAGAAAAATCAAACCAACTCATTTACATTCCTGTTTCTCCTGCAACTACCTTACTTGTTAAGCTGAGCCAAAGCAGCCAGATGCAAAATTACTCTGCTTTGTCCAGTTCAGAATGAGTCAAGTAAAATAGCTGAGGATGGTGCTCCCCTCTGTTGAGGCCAGCAGGGCCATGGGCAGGACAGCCCTCCAATATCTACATCCTCCAGATATAAAGGTTAAAATTCCATAGCATTTTTCCAAAAGTAATTACTCTTTTCAGATGCTTCCATTTTCCTGGTTTTCAAAGGACAATTCCTTAGTGCTTGACGAGAGGGAGACTAAGCTTCTGACTTCTTGCAATTTAGTAGTTCAAACTCGCAGATACTCAGAAACTCCAGCTTCTCTATAAAACCTCAGTTTCTTCCTCTTTAATTGTCAGCAAAGATTATTAACAAGATAATTTTGCAGAAGCTTAACTAATTCCTCGGCTGAGTATTAAGTTTCAAAACACTAGTGGTTATACATATATATATATACACATATCTACAGTTCTTAGAACAAAGAGGGGGGAAAAAAACAAGGAAAAAAAGAAAATCCCTCCAGAAAAGAAATAAAATATGCACCATGAGATTCAACCAGATGCCCTTATCCCTTCAAGGCATGGTTAATATACTATCTGCCAGTACATATGGGACCAATTAAAAAGAGCTAACTCCTCACACAAGCGCTGCAGCGTCACTCTGGAGGAACCCACAATCCATTAAACAAACTCATTCCAAGTAATTCCATTCTGGAAACACGTGCTCATTCATAACCAAATCCCAGTCTTTAGGAATCTCATACACCATGAAAAAAACAACCCTGCTTCCACAGAAATCTCTGGCAAAACAATCTGAAGTCCAACAGGAACAGAACTACCCTCGTCTTTACTGCTGCTTTACATGTGTTACTACATGCACCTACATGAAGAATTACTACCACTTTTTAGAGAAGTAACTGTCTTGGTCTTATGATTCAATATTGCCAATGAAAGTGAGAGCACTGAATGATGGAAATATTAAATTGTTTGACTAAAGGAAACAGAAAAGTTCAAAATTATCCAAATGCTCCCTTCCAGCAAGACCAGCAGAACTGGAAGACTTCAGGCCTGTACAAGGATCATCATGCAACCTCTTTACATCATGAAAGCTACCTCCTCTGTTTCCAGTAATTACACTCTCACTTCTGTCCAATCTGCTCCAAACTTTGGTCAACACAGCAATGACTTACAAGTTTCTACACACAAAAGAGCTACAGAATAAAGAATTCCACTCAGCAACAAACAGCAACACCCTTATTCTCAGTACAATCTCAACTTTCCTCCCCCCTCTATTGATTGCTCACCACCACAAACACCATCCATTCTCAGCCACTTTACAACCTAAATAATTTTGCATTGGAAAAACCTGTATTTTCAAGTTTGGGCTCAACTTCGAGAAATGAAGTTGCAAAAGAAACAGGAATGTAGATGAGAGGGTTGTTGGGGGGGGGCTATTATTAGTAAATGATTGTTCATGCAAACCCTGTCAATTATTGCAAGCAATATTTTAACATCTTTCAAGCTTAGGGCAAATGATATAATACAGAACATAAAGATGCGAGGAAAGGGACCTGGGATGTTAAAGCCTGGAGCTTCTCTAGACGCAGATCTAATGTATATTCCTGTAATACAAGATGGAAGTATTCTGAATACCCACTACATTTACAGTTCCCTGTCTGCCCATGTCCGGCAGCTAGTTAAACAGATGTGAAAGAACCAACAAAATTAAAATAAATTAACTGCCTGCCCAGCATTTTCCCACTGTCTTCCTGCTTTGCCCCATTCAATTTAACTTTGAAGCATTAGTGATGCAGTTATTCCAGCAACCCTCAAAGCACACAGAGCTGTAATTCTGCAGGAGATGTTAACAAGGTGGCTTTTATCAAACTTGATGCAGCTGAAATCTAAATTATTTACCCTGAAAGGGAAGGAAGTAAAAGAATTTAGGGGCCTCTGATAAAATATTAAAGTATTGAATCCTGTGAATACCTATTAGTCATTCCTCTGGGGAAAAAAGTATCAAGATAAATATTTCTTTTAATAAAAAAAGGCATCTATTTGGCTGAAAGAAAATACTCAACTCTGATGCAAAATGTTTGAGCAGCTTTACAAATTCAGTCCTCTATAATTATACTGAGACTGCTAAAAATTCCACTTCCATAACCACCACCACCACAAATAAATAAGTGTCAAAATAAATCCAGTAGATTATCATGCAAAAATGTGTCTTCTACAGCTTAATCTTGAGATAATGCTTTTTATAGCATGCTTTTCTGCCCACATTTGCAGCTGTTGTTATTTGCATTCTGACCACTAAGCACAAGGGTCATCAATCTTATAATTCATTTCTTTCATTAAATTCTTCATGCTGCAGCCCTGCGAATGCTTCTCACCTCTGCTTATCTAAGGTATTTGCATATAGAATGGCCAGGCAGTTCTTTAAAAGATCTCCAAGCCGTACTAAGTGATGTCAAGGACAGTAATTTAGCCAAAAGGAAAAAAAAATTTAGAGGTGAATTGTAAATATGAGGCAGATGGATGAATGAGCACAGGGATTCGGTATGAATCTCCAGTGACACTTCTCCATGGGTCAGCTGCAACTGTGCAGTGAAGAAGAGTTCACAGAAGACTTTTCAAGGGAATCTTTCAAGTTTCCTGGTCTCTTCCACAAGTACTTTTAGGAAAGGTAACTCTCTAGCTCCAGGTTTTTATTGCAGTTTCTTATGTTTGGAAAGCAAGGATCATTTAGAAAGCAATTAAAGAATAACCAGTCCATGGCTGGGATGATCAAGACCAACCAGTCTGATGGAGCACCACCCTCAGAAGGGAACCACTGTCATCAACAGAGCTACCCAACGCCCAGGGCACAACGTGACAGCTCCACAGGACTTGTGCCTCGCCACCACGCACTTCCATCAGAGCTTCATTGCAGCTGCTGAGATCCCGAACGCTGCCCACTGCAAAGCTGCTCAGCCTACACCCTAACCAGGAACGTTCAGCACAAAACGTTCCACGTGGGCACAAAATAAGGCTTTGCCTCTAGGTCTCCACTTGCAAAGTCAAAAGGCAGGCAGAGCTGAACACTCAAAATGAACATTTCTCTTGCTGAGGGGTAATTCTGAGCTCGATGACAGATGGCTGTTTTCATGCTTTCCAAACATTACCATTATTTAAAAGAAAGTCTGTAAAAATGTTTGTACTGTTGGTAAGTTACTTGAGAGACCACCACAAGTAAAATATTTTCATTTTTTTAAAAAGTATGTCATTTCAGTCCAGAAGCAAAGCTTGAAACAGATAACCTCAAAAGTGGAAAGTCTTGGGCTTGTTAACTGAAGTCACAGATTTTCAGAGGGGACTTTAACTCCACGTCAATTAATCACCACTAGTTCCCCTCTTACAGACCAACCTCTAATCCAACTACACTATTTTTAGTGTGAGATGGCTTGAGGAACAGAAGGTATCCTTGTTTGATTTTTTTCAATTTTGGATGCCAGGTCGTCTGATTGGAACAGATTTTCAGATGACATGAGAAAAACCTCTGAAATAACATCAGTCAAATTTTGCATGCACAGCTATTTCCACAAGCCAATTCTACAGTTTTACAAGACAATCAGCTACATAAACATCTGTCTGCTCCATTCCCAGCAGCTGATGAGCGAGGGGGACCTTTGATCATTCAACAAAGCCAGTTCCCTCCTGGGTACAATCCAGCAACCACCACAATTCAAGGGTTCCAAGCTTTGCTTTTTCCCTGTCCTGAAGCGCTTGTTGGCTATCATGTGCATCTCAGTGTCATCCACAGCACAACAGAGAAAATCAGAGGTTGAAGCTACAGCGACTCCCTGCAGAAACAGGAACCCAAACTACCACCACTGTCTGCTGTTCAAGCCAGGGGAGTGTATGCAGTAGTTATCCACACAGGGTGACCATGGGTTTTGACTGTTGTGCAATGAAAAAATTTATTACAAGGGCATCTGCTAAAACACAGGTTTTTTAAAAATAATTAATTTGTTTTTAATACAGGTTAGAAATCATTTGAAAACCATGACATTACACAAAGTGCTCCTTCACTTTTATAAAGATTAAAAGAGGAACAGGTTCAACCAGCACATGAAACAGGGCTATGTGTTATGATCTATTTTCCGTGTAGCATCTGTAGAAAGCTGATTAGTTCCAACTCATGCTCTACAACATGAGCACTTCCACTTTCATGTTTTATCATCATTACAGTCAGAAATTAAAAGACTCTGGTGGCTATCACTGATGTGCCCAACCCGGCAGAGTAAAGCCATTCCTGAAGGAGATTTGGGATTGCCTTTTCTGCTTACACAGTACAGAAATCACAAATGCAGTTTACTGTGAAGCTGCCAATATTTAACAGTGTTTAATGGTGCGGTATCTGAGTGGGAAAAGGGCCCAAGCACCTATCTAGAGAACAAATTAGTTAATCAGCTTTCATCGAGTTTCCCTCTTTGCCTTCCTCCCTGAATGTGTGCTGCTGTGTTGGAGTAACATGCAGCTCAGGGGCTATTTATTTGCTGAAATACCACCTCAGAGATGATTCTGGGGGAGAAACAGGAGGTAATTCTGAAAACAGAGCACGCCATTGAAGAAATAACGTAGGCAGGACATGGGTAAATCTCAGTGGTAACTTGGCAGAGCTACCTGTGGCAAGGCCTGCCACCTGCCTGAGGTTGCATAGAACACCCCGGGGTGTTGCTGCCCTGTAGCAGGTTAGGCTGTAGCCAGCCCGACCAAGCCCCACAGCTGCTTCCTCATCAGTGGTCACAGAGGGTGGCTACCCTTCCATTTCTTTAGCTGTAAGTGTCCACGCACGGCCAAAGGAATGAGCAATGCAAGGTTCATTTTGGCCCAGCCCATTTGGTTGGGAAGATATTCTTCTCCAGTTCAGCACATGAAGTGCTCTGGCTTCAGCCTCTTTTCTTTTTGGCACACAATCAAACTGTATTTAGAGGAAATCCAACTCTTGTATAAAAGTTGCATCTCAGTATATTGTGACTCACCTGTTTTCCCTATCCCCATTCAAAGGGAGAGAGCACTGCATGACTTCCAAAGTCATTCCCATTTAAACATTACTTTCCATCTGTACATTTTTCAACTACCAAAACTGCACTTGGTATGAAAAAAAAACAGCAAAGAAGCAAGGTTGTCTTACTGTATTATATTCACTTAATAATCATAAGCAATTTCTCAGAGAAGTCCTCCAGGCACAGTTTTAATGTTAAAGCAATTCTTGCTTCATTTTAACCATCCACTGATGCAGAGCTGATAGCCCAGCTCATTAAAAAGTACAGGGCACTATTTCAAGAAATGTCATAATATATCAGGCAGAGTTAAATCATGCTGCACACAGCAGCCTGGATGCACAACACCTACTGCCTCTGACACTTCCTGAATCCAGCTCTGAAGTCCCCGTGCTTTGGGCTCAGCTGCCCGTGTTGCATGAAGTCACATAGCAAAGCTTCCTTCTACAGTGTCATCTTCTACCACAGTTTTTCAAAAGGCTTAGCAACATTTAAAAATTCATGAATCTCACTTGAGTGACAATCCATTTAACCAGCTATAAAATTAATTACAGGAAGGATGGTTGGAGAGAAGATAAATATGGCACTCATTCCTTTTTAAACTTCAGCATGGAAAGTCCCACATTAGTTTGACTAAGGAGTCCAAAACAGTGACAGAGCTCACACTGTTGGACATCAGTTGTTGGTCAGTTGATTTTTCATATCAGTGATTAGATCCGACACCTTGACTTTGCAAATTTTAACAGGCAATGCAAGGAATGATTACCTGGGGTGAGGTTCAATTTAGCCCCCAAGTTATTCTTTTCAGGGACTGTATTTCAATTCTCTCAAGTACTCCCAACACACAGGAGATAATTATCAATCTTTGGACTCATGGAAGATGGTAATGAACCACCTCCCCTGCCCATCAGAAGGTATTCTTCCAAGAAAATGAGCATCAGAAGAAAGCAGTAAACCCTTCCCAAGCCCTCACCAGGAAGGTGTGTATTTGGGACTATACAACATATTGGAAACCAAGTGGTGACATTATCAGTAAATTCAAGTGGCTCTGTTGAACTAGGTGCTACACCCAAGTTAGACACTGCAAAACCAGAGTACCTTCCTGATCCACTCTGACTCTGCAAATATCACACTGCTCTGTTTAAGGATTTCTGTTGCTTTCTGGAAGAAAACCTTATTTTTAAACTAAGGCCCACTAAAAGAAGATTAACTGCCCTTAAAAAGTACTTAACCACCTCTTTGCTTGTTATCAAGTGGCCCATACATATCTGTCAGATGAGCACTGTTGATAATAATGCATTAAATAAACACTTCTGCTTAAGATACATAAGTTTACTTATGAGTGGTTTGAGACACACAAATATCTACAGCTTATTCAGTTCAAGGATCCTCTGCTCTCAAAATGTCCATTCAGCAGCCCTGCCAGATACTGTTTCACAATACCACAGGCTCACTTATTCATAAACAAATCATTAACATTCTTGACATAAATCCATAGCGTACAACAAATCCCAGCTATGATAGTGTTTTACTACATTTGCTGTGCCCATCATGAATGGGAGTTCTGTTTTCACTAAAAAAACCACTCTCAACAAATAAAAGGCAAATTATTCTCTGCAAGAAAACCACCAGGACGAAATGCCTATGCATGGATTACAAACTAATTATCAAGTTCATACAGTAATAAACGTGTATTCAGTTAGTGAAAAGGGCTGCCAAAATTTATGCAAGAAATTTTCTTCCTAGAACTCTAATAACTAAGAAACTCTGATGGTAAAACACACCATTACAGGCTTTTATATTTTCCTCTGCTACTCAGGAAACCTTTTACACACCCCCATTTCTCCACACATGGGCACAAGAATCATCTAAGAAGACCCTTCGGAAGCCTCGGCTTTCACTCACTGCCAGGGGTTTATTTACAGCCTTGGATCAGAGGGTTTCAGCCAAGCCCAAATGATCAAGGCCCATTTTTACATAGCTACACCACAACTTAAATTAGACTAATTAAAATGAATGGAATAGCTTAACGAATGCATCAGGACCAGGCTTCTTGTTCTCTCTGAATATACTCCACATAGATGAAAGCACAGGGCAATATTTCCCCGAAAAACACAGTCCACAGGTGAATCCTCTGCAGGTACCCCAAAAGAGGCTCTATCATGCAGGTAGCATCCCCCCCATGCTGAGGGGCATGGACGGCATGGCAAGATGGGATTCCCTGCTCAGAGCTGGTCCACAGAAAGGGGGATGCTCCCACAGCACCTCCCGGAACAAATCACACAGCATCCAGTCATCAGCAGTGGCCAGCCATCAGCAAAGCTCTGGATATCACAAGGTTAAACCCTCTACCCTCAGTTCACTAATACCTTCCTTGCCATATTTAAAGAATTAAACGCCTCCCTGAATGGCCATATTTAAGTAATTAAAAAAAAAAAAAAACCCAAGAGGGTGGAAGATAGTTAAGTTACTATTGATGCTCTTGGCAGATGAGAAATGTGCTCACAAGAGCTGGACTTCTCCCCGGCCTGATAAACATAAAGCAGACTGCCTTCTGTGCCGGCTGCCAGCTCAGCCTGGGGAATAAAAGATGTTTTCAATTCCGGAAAGGATACATGTGCATCGAAACACTGAACACTCAGCAAGGCCTCAGTCCCTTACTCACAGTGCACAGGCCTGTGGGCACCGGGGGCTGCTCACAGTACATAAAAATACGCATATGGCAAAGTTTTGAAGAAATGAGACCTTTGTTATTGCAAATGCATGCAGATTTTCATTGCAATTACACTGGAGCATTTTTAAGGGGCATGACTCCTCTTTTTATTATTTCCATTGGCATGGCTTCTCCATTTCAGGTTGCTTTAGTTCCAGTTCTGTGATAATTTCATGGCAGTACACTCATGTGTGGATATATACAGCATGAATGGCTCACGGTTTTTAGGTCCAGCTACTGAGGGTTGTTCTGAAAATCAGGAGAGCAGGTTTACAGGATCTATTTATGGGTTTCACTCTGTACCCGGCCTTTGAAAACATTTCAGATCTATTTTTGCCAGAGAACACAGCTACCAAAAAACCACTGGGGTTGTCCAATCTGGCGTTTGGTATCACAGAGCTCATCATCCCTAAAGTTCTTGCTTTCACCCCTGATCTCCTTAGGTTGTAACATATCTGTTAATATGGAAACCATCACAGCTAAAAGAGTTAAAGGGATGAGTAAATTTAGGAATCTTCTCATTTGCCTCCAGGTTTTCTGAGCATCTCAATCGCAGTTTCAGATGTTGTCCGCAACTGTAACAGATAAAGACTAACTCTAAAAAAGCAACAATTTAAGACAGAAAATCACGTGTAATCACACATCCGTAGTAAATGAGGCACTACAGAAATCCCAGACTATGGAGGTCAGACTAAAGTGATACACAATTTGAAAGAAGGCAAACAGCTCTGCCGGGAATCAGCAAAAAAACCAGACAAGTTAAGCAGTCATTTGCAGCATGACACAACAGCCAAATGACACCGAAACCTCAGTGTCAAGTCACCCAAGGAAACGTCCATGCTGCAGAGCAGCCCAGGAAGCCCCTGCTTAGGAGACACACACCACACGACTTCGCTGGGAAACAGCAAGAGTGGAAACAACTAAGTACTGGAAAACTCAGCGGATACTCACAATCTGGAATAATTTCATCCTCCTGAGTTACAGGTAGCTCAGAGAGCTTGCAGGGCAGCTTGCTAAGAGGGAGTGATGCCAGTGAAATGCCGCTTACAGTGTCAAAAGCCCCTGTGCTGGCCCGTGGTGAACTGCAACAGGCAAAGCCAGGAGCCAACAGCAAAAAGCCTGAATTAACAGGGAGGCTGAGCAGAAATCCTGTGGACGTGTTTGCCAGCCCTGATTGCCCATTTTCGGGAAATATCAGTATCTCCAACCCCAACTTTCCTTCGCTGACCAGTAACAGCATAAAAAACATTAAGCCCTGCAAAACAACTGCACAGCACCTGGTACTGCTAACAGCTCTTCACTAACGTGGTTCAGAAGCCGAAATAAACACTACACTTTTGTTTCTAAAGGCAAAAGCTGGTCATCAAAACCCATCTGTCACTGGCTGTGCTCCGAAGCACATCTCATGCTAAACCCCAGCTTGAAGTAATTCACCTCACTCATGGGGCTCCAGTAGGCACACTGACCAACCACTTGTCCCCTTCAACACACAAGTGCTGTATTTTGCCTACTGATCTAGTTCCTGAAAAAGAAAAAGGAAAAAAAAAAGGCATGATCCCCTGGCTCCAGATTCAGCAGCAAAGGTGTCAGTATTTTAACAGTAATTTCAAACAGGAGCAAAGCCAAGCCTGAATCCTCAGGTTATCCATTGCAAAACCCCAGCATCAGCATTAGCAAAGAAAAAGATCAAATCAGTTGGCTCAGACAGACTGTAGTTTCAGTACCTATATTTATTAACACTAGGTACATAAAACTGAGGAAAAGAAATGCTAGAAAAACACACAGTGATGTTAACCACAATGGCAAACTGAATGTACCAATCCTTTCCTCCAGCCAGGAAACATTTTCAAGCTGTTTCTTTTACAGCTAGTCACTGGGTAGGAAATGCTTTTTAGACAGAAAAATATTTTCTTTTCCAGAAGACACCATAAAATCCAGGCACAGAGCACAGTATATGTTTTGATGAGAATTAATTACTTGTTTACTGTGGTAGTTCATTACATAGCTAATCCCCACACATCGTCTAAACAACTTATTTCCTCCGGTGAGTGAGGAAAGGTCAACAGAAACAAAACAGTTTGGTTTTTTTTAAAGATGCAGAGCACTTTCAACACATCTGCAGGGTGTAAAAAGCTGAAGAGCAACATTAGAGGATGTCCTTTGCGCACCTCACAGTTTTTTCTACGTAAAGGTATTCCAGAATGAAATGTTACCAAATACAACGGAATTGAGATGCTCCAGTATACAAAAATATTGTTCTAAACCAAGAGCTATTAATTCTTAAGAGCTGTGGGCTGTAGTTTATCATCAGCGTCTAGAAGTGAAGGGTGGTTATAAGTCAATTCCATTTCTCCCCAGTGACTAAATCCTGTACTAGCTAAATCATTTATTAATGTCAAAGGGTGACAGTTTTCAATTAAGATAATGAGATTCTAGAGGCTCTGACCATCTGAACCCTGTTTGTGTATTTTCTTGCCAATTAAAAAAAAACCAAACCACAACAAAAAAAGCACAAAAGGAATCAGTCTGACAAACTGATTTTACTTAAACTGGGTACTATTTAGCATCAATCCTACCACATATCTGCTAGCTACATACCAAGAATAAATATTTATACTAGTAACCACATGCTGTTAGGCATTAAAACAGGGTTAAGAAGATGTTAATTGAATCATGGACATTGGAAACTGAAATCATCTTGCTCCCCTTGTAACTCTTCAGCTCCTCAGGCAAAGCCCAAGCCTTTGTCGATACAGCATCTCAGCAAATGGACACACAGCATCCAAGGTCTGGCTGCTCCAGGAGAAGAGGGCAAAACAGTCAAGGGAGAAAAATCAAGCAACTGCTCACTCGCACAGCAGGAGTGGGCAGCCTCCCCAACAACCAAAGTGCCCTGCTGATCTTGGGTCAGGTCCAAATGAGGACACATCCCTCCAGTAGCAAACACTTCCCAGAAGTGGAGATATGTATTCCAGATCTTTGTAAGCATGACCCCTGTAAGAGAGCATCCTACCCATTAGACCCTTTGCTGTTAACTTCCATGGAACATCTATAATCTAAGTGCTGGTAGCAACAACCATTATTCTTTTTAGCCATCTCACACCCACTGTTCAAAGTAATTCTTTATATTGACGCACTAGTTTTCAGAAAAAAGAAATCCAATGAAAAAAAGATTCAAAAGAAACCATAAAGAACAACAATTACACATTAAAAGTTAAGATAAGCTTCTCAGGGTAAAACTTCAAACTCCCACAGAAGTTCAATAAAGTCAAGTCAGAAAAGTAACACCACATTAGACTTGCTGGTTCAGATGTTACTAAGCACTGGCCAGACTTCATGCTTTCTTTTTTTTATTTTACTTACAATTAACTGGCAAGAGATGATGATTAGCTAAAAAAGCACATTCCCTTTTGACCTCCAGGTGTACAAAGCAGAACAGCATTAAGTATTTCCTAAAGCAAACCCTGGACCTGTAGGCAATGTGCAGTAAGGCCTCAAGCAGCCCCAGCAGCAAGTCACCACACGGCGCTTATAGCACAAACTCTCACTATGGAGCCCATTAGCTCCTGGTCAGATTTATCAAGGCAGGCACTGAGTGTCATGGCAGTCTTGGGCAGGCACCTGCCTCCAGACTCTTTTCCAAAGCCTTGTTCCAAGGCTGGACCTGTACAAACTACCGCCTACATAAGAATTGACAGAGTACAAGATTACGGCGTATTTCTGTAGAATGGTGTGTGCTGCCAGCTCAACTCCCTGCTCCACTGGAGATCTGGACTTTACCATCTTTGTTTCCAGTTCATACCCATACTCAGGAAGAATTAGAAGGGCCAAAGAGTGCAACAACAATGCCAAGTATTGTGAGTCACCCAGGCAAAGCAAGGGGTGCACTGGTGCAGTGTTACTCTGGTGCTGGCAGCTCTGTTCACCAGGCGAATGTCACCGTACAGCACACAGGATCCAGTCACCTTGGCATTGCTGGCACTGCAATAATCTCCTTCCCAGTGGAAAAACTGATTACATCTAGCAGGTGATGATATGCTTGAAAGTCATTCCTCCCCACCTCCAACAGATGGACAAATTGTGCTGTCAGTTTGTTCCTGGTACAAAATAGTCCCCAATTCCCCAGGAGAGCTCCCAACGGCCCTGTTTCCTCCCTGGCCAGTCCATCCCACTGGCATTGCAAAGGGAGCCTTTACCTGCTCCTTTAGCCAGACAGTTCCAATTAAAGGGCTTTAAAAACCTCTATCATAAATAAAACTACTGCTGCCGGATGAGACCTACTAACTGGGATGCTACAAAGACTAACTTTTCTGGAAACAGTGTTGCACAGCCAAAACCACTCTGCACTGAGGGCTCTGCAGCACAACTGCAATTGTTAGCAGTGACTAACATTGTTACCTAGAACTCCTCAAATTTAAAACATTACTTTATAACCAATATGGGAAGTCACATATGGCACTGGCACAGCACTGTAAGGACTAGGTCATTTTAAAGCAAATACCAAATTACAGAGCTCAGTGGAGACCAGATTTAAAGGCCTCCCAGAAAAGTGTTTAAAAATTAAGAAAAAAAAATTAAAAATCTATTAAAAGATAGATTTTTGAGAAATGAGGAAGAATATGACTGCACTTTCCTATTGCACATGTAGGGATTTAAAAGTAAGAAAATATTGGGAACAATGTTTTCTTTCCCAGGATGAGGCAGACTGCTCTCTAACTTCAGCTCTGTAATGACAGCTGCTGCATAAGAAACATTTGTTACTGAGAAATGTCGGGAAAAAAATAAAAAGCAAAGTGGGCATTTTACACCCTTTGAAAAAAACAAATAGATGACGTTTTCACAAGAAAATGTGAAAATAAGAAAAGATCTCAGAAACAGACTGGATCCACAAATAAGATATACGGGTTTTGGCTGAAAAGAGAAAATCTTTCCTGAGGCACTGAAGGTGTGTCAGTCCCCTGGCTGTGTCGGGCGGCGGCTGCGGCCACCATAGAGCACCAGGGCTGGTGATACTCTGAGCCCGCTGCCAGGCAGCTGCCACAGCCCTGCTCCCACCTTTCTGTGAGGAACCCACACTCCCTTTTTCCCCCCACAGAGGGGAGGAACTGGGTGACTGTGAGGCTTACTAACACTCCTGTAAGTATTCTGCAAAGCGGTTTTCGCCCCGGCCCAAAGCGAGCGGGCGGTGCGCTCGCTGCGTGACAGACGTTCCTCTGGCAGATGCACAGCAGCCCTTATCCAAACAGCATTAGGGCCTGGTCCAGGATGACCTCAGTAGCACACGCTTTCCAAAAAGAGTCATACAGAATCATTTAATTCAGCTCTCTTAGACATTAAGTCTTGTCTCATATAGCTACTCTTAAAAAAAAAGAAAAAGTCCAGTAAAATTTTGACTTTTAAAAACACTTGAAGTTTCTTCTCAATCACAATAAAAGAATCATAGGGTAACTCCACTAGCATTAGTATTGGCACTTAGATTTACACCAACACTATCAAAATCTGAATTTGGACCAAAAACAAAACCCACATATAGACAAAGGCAAACTTTATCCCCAAGTGAAAAAAATAACATCTCTTGTAGACATTAATGGCTTCTGAAACTCTCTAGCTTGATACAACATTAGTGATTTAAATGCCAAACCACATCCACTCTGTTTATCTTGGGAAGCTCCACGTCCATGTAAGAACACCCTCAGAGCATAACAGTGGAATGAAAGGTCAGGCTGTTACTTCCAGAACCAGTGCAGTAAACTTGAACAATGTATGGGCATTTTCCTGGTCAGTGCTGCCCACTGCAGCTGGCTATTTTTCTAGTATCATATAAGCGGCATGAATAACTTCTGATACTGAGAAATACAAAACTCAACTTGAAAAAAACAATATAAATACCCTCTGAAAGTAATTCAAACCAACCAGAAGTGAGCTATTTCAGTGCAAGATTTCTGCAGACCTGGCTCCTGGGCCATGCCAGGCTGCTCATCGACCTCTCAGATCCCCCGTTGATGACCTGCTCCTCCTACCCGCAGAAGCTCTACATCACTATAAAGCACTTAACATCGTCCAAAGCCTCTTTAGATTCTTTCTTTCTGAAAAACACATGTAGGTACTTTAATCAATACAGACCTCACTGCCCCACACATCTGGACCCTGCTCTGCCCTGCCGGAGTATAGTCCGAGTCCCAGAAAACCTGTTGAGTTTGTCCAGCAACAGGAGTGCAAAACCTAAGCTGCAGCTATGAATATCTCTTTCCAGGTGAAGGTCTGTCCATGACTCATTTCAGCTCACACTTGCAGCTCAGCATCTCTTCAAATGTGACTTTTCCTTAGGGGAGATGAGCTCCACCACTTCTGCAGCCTTGTCAGCATTTTAAACGTGAGCAAGATGGGGGAGAATGGCTTCAGGAAAGGAATTATTAGGCACTGAAAAACACCAGGCAGCCCCACTTCCCACTTGACATCCCCAAGGAAATGATCTGAACTCCATGCATGATGGTCATTGAGGAAAACAAAATCCCAAGTCTTCACAGCGGGTTAAGTCTTGGGAACTGTGTGTCCTGTTCCCAAGCCAGAAGCTGCAGGACTGTGAAGGGCAGGTGCAAGGAGTCTCACGACCTCAAAAGCTACAAGAAAAAGAACTGACTATTGCTACACCCATCTGTGGGAAAAGGCAACAGCAGAACCTACCTGTGTTTCTGTAACCTTTCAAATTGTTCAACTCATCCTTCCATAGCAACTCTGCATTTTAGAGGTACAAGATTAAAACATTGCCCTTTGAAAATGTTACATGTCCCAGCACCAAGCTACAGGCTCTTTAACAAAAAAAGAGCCTCTAGACATCAGATCAAAACAAAAGTCAATCACAAACAAATGCTTCCTAACATTCCTTATAAACCACAGAATAGTTACATTGCCATCTCAAATGCCAGGATAAAAGTTAATGGATTCAAAGGCCTATCCCTACGCACTGAGGTAAGGCTGCATGCCTAAATCTGAGC
This sequence comes from Machaerirhynchus nigripectus, assembly GCA_013397975.1. NCBI lineage: Eukaryota > Metazoa > Chordata > Aves > Passeriformes > Dicruridae > Machaerirhynchus > Machaerirhynchus nigripectus. The sequence goes on along the minus strand of VZRQ01005820.1, from coordinate 3,546,891 downwards.
AATTTAACATTCGTTTATCAGGTTGAACTGTCCAATCTCATAGAAAGTAACATCCCTTCTGCAGACTTCAGCACTGATGCTCCATCAACAAGACAGAGAGGGTTCCACTTCCCCCATCATCCCAACAGGCAGCGTTGCCAATGGCAGCACAGCACAGCCTGAGGGGAGCCAGGGCCACAGATCCACAGTTCCCAGGGCAGCCCAGCGCAGGAAGGGTGAGCCTGAAGCCAGCTCAAGGCCTGGCCACCCCTATGCCTTGTCCTTGGCTGGAGGATCGCGGCGCTTTGGCTGTCTCAGCAATCACCGATGGGTTTTTTTCTTTGCTACCTACCAGAAAAAACAAGCACCAAGCAGTCTTTAGCAGCACTGCACATCCCTCCAGCAGCTCGTTTTAGCAGGAGGCACCAAAGCTGTCTTTACTATCAGGATTTTCTCAAACACACAGTACCAAGCTCAACAGGCCCTTTCAGCCACACTATCAAGAGGACTGACATAAAATTTTCAAAATATCCTTCCTTCTAATTCTAATCCAAACAACAGAGCACAGCTGTGAAAACTGAAGCCTGTACAGATCCACGCTGTACAGGCTCCTTCTTAAAAGCACTGGGACAGGATTCAAGCTTCTACATTTTCGATTCAAATTTATAGTCAGGCACAGAAAATTCCCGTGGACTAGGGAAAAAAGAAAAATGCTTCAGCTGACAGTTTTCTGAAAGATGAAAAAAAATTCACTGCTGTCTTCTGCTGACACACTGTGCAGCGAGCTGGGACAGAGGTCCACACTATGCCCTGACAACCCGGCAGCTCAGGGAGCTGCCAACTGGTGTTTGCTTAAGTTCCAAAACGTACTTTTCTGGTCAAAAACTAGAAAAAACATCATAAATTCCATATGGAAAAGCTAAAATTGGGCAAAAGGTTCTGTTAAATAAATAGCCTCAAATGAAGGGAAAAAGGATTAAAACGCTGGTTTTGATGTCTGATATATTTTTTTTTCTAACAATTTTGCTGCTTGTCTTTTCAGTCTACAGCTCAGAGCCAAAGCCAGAACAACTAGCACACCATAACACAAGTCATAGTGCTCCTCTCCCCAGCAGAAGGGAATACCAGAAAACCAAGGACAAAATTCCTTAACATGACACTAAAAACCAAGTTCAGCATACTAATTTGGATGGGACAGTTTTGATGAATAGTAACAGAAATTTGGTTTGCCTCTTTTTCTTAACCAGAATGACAGGGAAGGAGGGAAGGGTGATTTCTCTCCCCAAGAAACCATCATATTCAGGTCAGTGTCACCATGATCAGTTCAGAAAGCGAAGATTAATCCTGACAGCAGGAAGGCTGGTCCCCAGCTACAGGAAAGCCACAGAGCAGCTGAGACTCACTCTGGAGAGCCTCTCCCTGTAGCCACTCAGAGAAGGAATTTTGCATCCAACCCTCCTTCCTGCCCCTCAATACCCAGGCTCAAGGAAGGAAAGGAGAGCTAGAAACTTGCAGGCTCAAGTTATGTATTTGATGTTGCCGCCACCACCATGGAGGTCCCTTGCCCTTGGCCCCTCACAGACACCAAAGTCCTCTTATCCTGCCTTCCACCCAGCAGAATTATTCAGGAAGCTCCACAGCAGAGACAGTTACTCATTTTATATGACACTATACAAACCCTCAGGACCTCCTGTAGCAGTCCAATGGATGGGTTTCCTGCCCTGCCCTACAGTCACCAAGCTCAGGGTTGGTACTGACCCCAGTGAAGTTTGGATCAGATCCCACTGCAAGATCTTCAGAGCAGTTACTTTACCAGTGGGACCAGACTGAACATCAGTTCTCCTCTCCAGACACTCAGTGAGTGGGTGAGTTTTCATAAGAGCACAGTCCACCACGTAAAACGCTCTCTGAAAAAGACTGGCCCTAAAGAGAGCTGAATACAGCCAGCTGAAGACTTGTAAACTTACTCCAGGGTCATTCTCGAAGCTTCACATGAGACGTATGGAATAACCATCTCTCAAACCCAGAGGGAGCTTGGCATGGGAAGAAAGAGGTGGCCACAAATCTGAGCTTCAGGACACTTCATTACATTTCTATCTGCTCTCAGTGTTCTTGGCAGTTCCCATCAAATATATCTGCAGAAAATGTTTTCACGTGAGAGACATTTGGAAATTGTCTGGCATAACACAGACTCAAGGCCACAAAGGGTGATGGTGCAAGGACTCCGACTGCCCCAGCGCTATCCCAAACCCAGCAGCACTGTGCTCACGGCAAAATTCTGACAGTAAAACTCACCAGCAGCAACCCAGGTTAGAAATGTTCCTGTTCACGTTGCCTGGAAGCAAAACCAGCCATTAATCTGTGAAAGGGACATTTGTTCAAATGGTCCCAGTGAAAACACATATGGAAGGTTTTCAAAGACCAACACTCCAGAAGCCATCACCAAACTGCCAAGGTGTCAGTGCAACGAGACCAATTTAGTCATTCTGAGCATATGTATAATTTTGTTGATGCAACATCATTAAAAAAGAATATGAAATACTGGCAATACGCAAATTTTTATTTTTCTTTCAGAATTTTTGCAAATATTTATATTTGCCACTCCATATCTTCAGTATTTCAGCAGGAAAAACAAATCATGAAACCTTATATTAGGTCTTCTCAGGACATTCGTACAATCACCCACATTTAACATCTTTGGTCAAAGGGTTCTTATGCACTTATTCAGAAACAGCTCAGAAGACTTAACGCTGTCACCTGTAGCTTTTCCAGCTATTATCTGAAGTGCAAAAAAGTTCAATTACTATACATGAAAGCACTACAGGGAAAAAAAAGTTTTAAGTGCTAAACATTGTTTAAAGGGACTTTTCAGCTACACATTTACCTGTCTCTGGGTAACCAGGCTCTCGCCTGCACAGAGCCACATCAAAAACACAGTAATGCTGTAAGGGGGGGACACTTAGCCCAACACCTCAGCACCAACCAAGGCATCTCTGCTGAGAACACAGCCATGCTTGGAAGGAAGTGGTAACATCTGTGCACACCACTGCTGACTGTCCCACTGGATGACACCAGGGACACGGAAAGTCTGAAACAGGCACTTAAAATTCCGAACTACTTAGACTGAATACTTAAGTTTGCCTTTCTTCAAGGAAATCACTGCTTAATTTTTTTTTCTTAGTCATCAAACAGGCTGGCAGTTTCATAAACAGAAACTAGTAGTATACTATAAATGAACCCTGAAGATCATTTCCCAGGGGGCTTTCCACAAGGCGCTCACTGATTCTGATTTTCTTTTGGTCATAGAATGCTTCCCAAAATTAACATTTTTCCAGAGCCATTCATTTTCTACAAAGAATAAATAATGTAGAAAAAAAGGAACTGCCTGAGCTAAGTGGTGCCAGATGAGCCTGCTGGAATCATGGGGCTTCGTTTTAAAGATTCCTGACTGCTGTAAAGTCAAAGCAGCAAACTAGTGCAAAAACTCTGATGCCTTGAGAGATATCCCGAAGCTACACAGAGCCAAAACACTGGGCTGTAAGACTTCAGACGTTTGTAGCCACATGACTCAGGCTTAAATTTCAAATACTTTTCACTTTTTCCTTCTGACATAAATTTAATGAAACCAGAGTTCAGTAGTAGGGTCAGTCCTGCTATACATGTCTTGCAGCAGTTTCTGCCTGGACAGCTGTTTGTGTGCTTACAACTTGCTTGTGTTTGGTTTAGAAAGGTTTTCCATATGCTTTTAAAAATTGGAAAACTATTGTTTCAACTGACTGTATGCTGCATTTTTTAACACACATATGCATCTGAACACTGAAAAGGATTAGAAGCTCATTTTGAAAGCACAAATAGCACCTAAAACCACATTACATCTGAACACACGCAAACATTTGTCACCAAAACACAGTGGCCGTGATCACCTTGACGCCATCATACACGTGTAAGTCTACCCAGAGCTGACTTTTCTTAAGTGAAAGATCTTTTCAATGCTCCTGGTATGAGAAAGGCATTTGATGTGTATACTAGCAGTAGTGAATATATGTAATATACATGAATTTAGCTACAGAGTCTATGATCACAAAATTTAAAAGTACAAAAGTAGACTGAAGATGCAAGGTTACAGGTACATTAACAAATTCCTGTAAAACAAGCAATATGTTTATGAAGCCTTAGAAAACAGTGCTTACAGCACAGCCCAAAGATGAGCACCAACAACCCAGTACTGCTGCTTTCCCTTTTTTCACTTCCATTAATAGCTATGCTGTTGTTTTACTGCTGTATCTTAATGATGTGGAGGTGCATTACACCAGCAACTCAAAGGCTGTGGTAAAGCAACCTTACACAATCTTATTTCTCATGGACTTCAGCGGACTTCACAAGTTACACGATGGCAGTATTAAGCCCTGGGGTTCAGGAAATCAAACTTGCCCCAGTAAAGGACTTGGAGCTTCCTGCCCTTCATCACCCGCTTCACTTCATCTCATCTTGCCCACCCACAGCTCTCCTGCACAGTATTTCACAGCACATTAGGAGAGATGTGGAACTCTACTTTATGAAAGAAATAAATTCTAATGATATGAGAATATACTGCAGCCATCCATTATTAAATCCTTGCCCAAAAATGGCCCCAAACTGTGGGCTTCAATAAGAATATTGCATTTCCAGATGAGCAGAAGTCCTGTTGTGAACATGTGGCTATCTGCACACCCATATGAAGCCAAGCAGTGTCCAGCCCAAAGTTCCGTGACACGGCACCCCTGTCTGTTCCCCTCTGCCTGACCCCACTCACGTGAGCCCACCCCCTGTACCACCCACAGAAGCAGGGTGAGACCTTCTCCAAAAAGAGGGCTCATGAGCATGGCTCAGCTCAGGGATGCCTGGCAACACAGCACAAGGCAGCATCAGCACTGCTGCACCTCTGCTCCAGGGGAAAAGCTATTTGAACATGGTAATCCCTATTACCCACATGTGCCAAGAGAAGCAGGGAAACTTATAAACAGGGCTTATAAACAGCACGACCTCGGAAACTATGCACCCACTGGGATTTATTATCTAGAAACCATGTCTGGCATCAAGCTTCCGGGAAAATTTAGGTTACAAAGCAAATAGCAACCACCTCTCAGGCAGGCACACAAAACTGTGAGAATACCTTGCTTGTTTTCAAACACCACTTCAGAGTCCTCACGGGAGCATCACTGAGACCATCAGCTCCAAAATCCCAGCTGTGCTGCCAAGGGCTGCTGAACCAGGCACAAAGGGTACATTTGGAAACAGTTTTAAAGAAAGATTTCGCCATATTTTCAGCATCATTACAACAAGTGCCACTGCCACAAACATCAAGCTACAAATCAGTGCACGCTGCTAATAACCACTGATAACCATTATAACTGCAAACACGGCAATGAAAACCGTACCAGGCAGGTACAGTGAGCTCTGGACTGGAGTCTCCACATTCCCAGCAGGAAGAACAACCTTTAAATACCTGAAGCAACCTTGGTTGCTGCTCCAGAGACGACTGGGAGGTACACACATGTTCCATATGCTCACCTGCACTTTACTGAACACAAGCCAGGAATGCCACCACAGAAATTAGAAGCAAAAATGTCTCCCATACAGACACAGTCCCAGATCATCTCTCTTACATTAAGTGTGAATAATGCTAATCCTGTATTACCTGCAAAATCATGATCTTCTTACCACATCAGAGCCTCACTGATCCCTGTGGTATATTCCTGCAACAACCCAGCTATATGATTTCACATGTAACTGCCTGTCCCACTAACTTTGGACAGAACCGATGAAACTTCAATGTTCTATAGGTGAAAGAATCATAAAAAGTGGAAGGAAAGGAACAGCAAAAGAAAAAGCAGGCTTCACTGTATTATATTTTCAAGAAGAAACCTCAATATCTACATTTTTCTAACATATTCTTCTAATCCGTTTAATTAAATTCTACGTATCTTCCAGAAACAGAGAGGCTTCTTCATTAAACAGCAGCCTAACAGGAAAACCTTCCATCAGAGGGAAGTACAGAACAGGCTGACAAAAAACCAAAAACAGAACAAAACAAAAAACAAACCCAAATCAAAAAACAAGCTATCACAGCTTATTCCAGCAAAGCCAGAAACCAAGGCTCTGGGAAGGGCACATTTTAGCAGCAGATGAAGCTTTCAGCAGCAAGTGGCCCCAACAGCAGCGGGGACAAGCCCAGCTCATGCCCCAGCTCAGTGCGTTCCGTAACCCAGCTGCTGGTGACACTTCATTCCTGTATGCGTGAGCCTTGCTGCTGACCTCACTACTGGAATTGTACCCGTCCCGTCAATGCCAAAAACTTCAGCACAAACTATGAGACTTGACAGGACCGAGCACATTTGGGACAGAAGCAGATTCTGCGTGAACAGCAACAGACCAGGAATGCACAGTCTTGTCATCCACTGGGAAAAGAGGCCCGTGAGCAATAGAGGACCACGGCACACTTTGTCAGAACGTGACAGGTCCTTCGCACTGCGATGGTCGCTGCCATTTAAGTTAAACATACACAGCTTGCCTTAGCACTGAGGGCAGGACCGACTCGTACCAACGAGCATCCACTTCCAAAGGCAGTTCATACTTTCCCTTACTGAACCAGGCCAAAAGAAATATTCTGAGAGATGAAAATATTTTCTTTGCCGTTTTACTTAGTACAGAGCTACACCATGGACTAACAACAGACCCGCACTTCACCACAGCTGGGTACTGACACAAGATACATCTGGGTCAAAACTAAGCCACATACCATGCACACATTAGAACATCAAGAAAGCTGGGCCAGCTCCACACTTTCTGCACCCATACATCAGCCTGATGTAAAACACAGGGCTGCATCTGCCATTATACGTCCCCCAAATATCCTACAGTAGTGACTTGGCATAACCTGTAATCCCACAATACATTAATAGAGACCATAAGACGTCATCTATTCTACCCAGTGACCACATACCACCCTGCTACAACCAAAATCCCACACCCAGTGCCCTCACAACACTTGCTTCTCAGACAGGGAGAGAGCTTGTGATGCCAGGGACAAGCAGAGGGCCTTCCTTCAATACCCCCATTGCACCTACATTTGTTTCGCAACAGCTGTGTGCCAGGAGAGAGGGAACCTGGGACAAAGAGAGCAGCAACATGGGACACCCGAAACTCAATTAAGATGTTGAGGGGGAGGAAAAAGGGGGGAAAAGATGGATTTATACCTTGCACAGCCTCTCCTCAGGGGGCCAGGCAGTGCTGCCAGAAGTTCTGGACAGGCTGGTGATTCACAACATGTCAAGCAGAGATCAGACTACTTGAAAGGACCAGGCTTCAAGGGTTTTTTGGAGAAAAAAATTTCAGAGGGGTTGGGGATATAAAATAGTCTATTGCCCATGTAACTCTAGCTCATATGTATATGGATTAGGATTAAGTTTTCAGTCACAGGATCTCATCCTAGCTACCCCAGCATCCTTCCCCTCACTGTATTCATTTTGACCACAATTCACTGTATTGTTATTTAACCCCTTCTGTGAACACAGAATTATTACGGGCTTCTTGTGACTTTTCCAAGAAGACTGCTTTCTCCCCATTTCAGGAGCTGGCACAAGTCCAAAGCATCATTCACTTCTGCAATTTTGGATCCCCCTGATTTCTTTACTTTTTAGAGCACCGACAGCAATTCATGTACTTCCCCAGAAACTCCTGTTGGCAAAAAGTGTATTTACAGGCGCTCATCATTTCCATCGGCTCAGGATGCCTGGAGACTCCTGCCAGAGGCAACCAACAGCAGGTTTGCACTAAGTTAGTGGCCACTGCTGAGAACTTTGGTGCCTGTAGCTCCCCTTCAAGAACAGGCTCCCCTTGCTACAGGCTTGGGTTCTGCTACAACAGGTAAGTGAGAGGCCCGGGGATCATCCCCGCTCCAGGCAGCTCTGGTTCCCCACAGCACACAGCCATTCCCACCCACTCCCTAGGGCCAGAGCCACACAAGGCTAAACAAGGTTACACTCACAAGCTTACTCTGCAAAACACAAGCATTTGGTTCTCTTTAGCCTTGCATACTCTTGTAGGCAGTATCAGATACTTGTCATAATAGTACCTTGTTATTTTAACACCTCCCTAATTCCACAAAGGGGACACAAAGCCGTTCTATACAATCCAGACCAGCACAACACTACTGATCTCGGCTTTCCCTTCCCTCACCTCCTCCTTTGCCACCAGCCGCTAGGTGCAGCCTCACCAGCAGTGTGACCCCTGCAGCAGCATGTCCCCAAGGAACACCCCTGCCTCCACAGCACCCAAGACCATTAACGCCTTCACACAGGGCATCCTGCTACTTGAGGTTTCTGACTAACACAGGGAAAGAAACAACTAATAATACGCTCGCATAGTTTTATCCCGGAATCCATCAACTATGTATGTGGTACGTCATTCCTATCCACTAAAAATCAAGCTTCTTATTGTAAAGAAAAGTACAGCTTTTTCAGACCAGGAATTACTCCCATTACTGGCTGGTGAAGATTAAAGCTCATGGATCTCTCAGCTTGGCTCTACTATCAACTCCAGTCAAGCTGCTGAATTTTCTACCTGATGGTATCAAAGCAAATTCTCAATTTGAATTGCAAAAGTAGTTATAACCTTTCCTTGTCATCTGCTGTGCCCATTGATTCTTATTTAAGATGTCCAATTCTCTCTCACTAGACACTTGCTCTGGAAAACTACACGAAACCGACGCAGTGGAACTACAAAGTGAGTTTTATTTCATCTCGCTCTCTGCCCGTCTCGGATTTCCCCGGGCTATGCAACACGCACAAGCCACACGAACAACGGCAGAGCCGGCACGGCACACCCGAGCGCCGCCGGAGGGTGCGGCAAGGGGGGACCCCGGTGACCCTGACACATCCCGACCTCTGGCTGTGGGGGTGACAAAGGACTCCCACGGGATCCCGCATCCCCCGCGCGCCGCTCCGAGGGACCCTCCCGCAGCTGCGGGTCAGGCGGGGCCGGGCCAGAGGTGCCCCTCACCCGCTGTGGCGGCGGAGAAGCCCCTGAGCGGCGCGTCCCCCGCCGAGCCCTGCCGCCGCCCGCAGCCGGCACCGAACCCCGCC
>VZRQ01005820.1:3517774-3537610 GCA_013397975.1 Machaerirhynchus nigripectus | reverse complement strand
CGTCCCGCCCACGCGTGGGGGCCACGCGCGGACCCGCCCGGCAGCGCCGGTGCCCGGGCACGGCATCCATCCCCCCGGGCACGGCATCCCCTGGGCATGGCAGCCATCCCACCTGGGCACAGCACCCCTCGGGCACGGCATCCATCCCCGCGGGCACGGCATCCCCTGGGCATGGCAGCCATCCCACCTGGGCACGGCATCCATCACCCGGGCACGGCATCCATCCCCCCGGGTACGGCAAACATCCCACCTGGACACCTACGGGTACCGGGACAGTGCCTCCCCAGCTGCCGGCACAGCCCGGCGTGTCCCGGCCCCGCACGGCGCTCCCGGGCAGCAGTGCCGGCGCTCGCTGTGCGCTGCCTGGGAGTGTATGCCCCCCTCCGCCCCCCCCGGCCGGAGGAGCTTCCCCCAGGGGACGCTTGCCTCACCGCAGCTGAAACTTTTTCCTCCTGTTCTGCAGGTGGTTCAACCTGCTGCCAAGCACGTAGGACGTGTCATGGCTCTGCAAGGCCACTGCTGCTGGCAGTGGAGGGTCGTGGAACACAGGGAGCCACCAGCTGGGGGCAGGATCCCCCCTGCCCGGGCAGTGCCAGGGTGGTCCCCCGAGGGGCCAGCACCAACCCAGCATCAAGGCCACCTTCAGCTGTTTCACAGTGTCGGGCATCCCAGCTGTGCCCCAGCACTCACAAGGACAGACAAACACACTGTGTAGACGTCTGCAGGCACTGCTCTCCCCTGTGGAGGCCAGAAATGCCACAGAAAAGCAAAGTCTCCACAGGTTCCAGAGCTGCACCAAGGAACATTTTTTCCAGACACAAAAGCTGCCCCTGGCCGTCGCTGCTTGCCTGAAGCTGCCTGGACAGTGCCTCATGCTTGGATACAGGAGAATTTGTTAAAAACCCAGAGGAGCCCGTGTCATACTTGTGCAAGCACTGACCACCACATCCTGCAACCTGCAAACCAGGCTCCAACGCATTGTGGGTGTGTGACCCCAGGGCCACAGGGTATCCTTTCAGTGTCAGAGTTTTAAATAGCAAGGAAAAGCAATACTGAAGGGAATCTCCTTTTAAAAAACAGGCATCAGGCTCACCTGTGGACAAGTCATGACCTTTGGCAGCGCAGCTCTGCCACAGGATCTGTCTCAAGGACCAACACCCTGAGATGCATTGCAGGATCCAGCAGAGGCTGGATGTGATCAGAGCAAGGCCTCAATACACGTGAACTTTTAGATTGTTCCTGAAAAGACTCCACCAGTACATCCCTGGGCAGTGATGGCCTAATTAAAGTGATTCAAGTGTTTCAGCTCCATTTACTGATGCATCACCCACCTCTCTTCAGGAAGGGAAGCATTAATTCTGCACCAACTCTTGGCCAAGATGCCCACCAGAGCTCTTTCCAGACACCATGTCCCTGTCACACTGTTGTTTCTTCCAACTGCTGCCTACACTCCTGCACAAGAGCCTTTTCTAAAAGCCTCACTCTTCCTCAAGTGAACTCTGGAGCAGTTTCATCGATCCTTCCCGTATGGGTCAATCCACCCGCCATCATTTCCTGAACCAGCTGGGAGCTGGCACAACACAGGCTGTCAGCAGCAGAGCACACAAAGGAAGTTCAGGATCTGCAGTTAGCAGGAGGAGACCAACCCTGGGGCTGGAGGCTGCTTCTTTCTTAGTTTACATGACTTTTATACAAACTAAAACAATTGGGAAATCTGCATTTGCTACAAAATGGGTGGCATGTTATGAGAACAAATGAATCACTTAATTTCCGAAAGGATATGAAAACAAGAGAAAATGAATGCTGTAGGCGTCAGACTTTATTGTATGAGAGGAAGGTAGGAATATGCTCACAAATGGGGAGGAGCAGCTCAGTTGCAAATTTTTGAAATCCAAATGGTAGATTAGAAAGCAATCTGTGAGCCCCTGAGGCCCACCAGCCTCCTCACCAAGCCTTACCCCTCACCAAGGCAGCAAGTGGCACAGTGGGGACAAGAGAGACACTGAGCCCTTCTGCTCATGTTTCTTTAGTCTCCAGGTGTGCTCAGCACCATGGGCTGTCTCAGGAAATCCAGCTGTTTTGCCCTTTTGGACATGCCTCACAACACCTCTGCAGGAAACGGTTTTCAGCCGGGCCAGGTGCTGCTGGGGTGGTCAGGCACCAGCCAAAACCCAGCTCAGGAAATGATTCATTAAACTTGGGTGAGTTCATGTCACAATCTCACTAAGATGAGGTCATTTCTACCTAGACTTTCTAATATTTTAATCCAAGCATCATTTTTTATTTGGTATTTAAGCTGTTCTACATTAAGTAAGGTCCTGCTCCAAGCCAGTCAGAGATCTTTTGCTTAAATAGTGTGAATTCCTATTTCCAGGATGTACTGTGTTCCAGAATGTGCCTCTAAGAAGATACAGGGTTGTGGTTTTTTCTATTAATTTTCCTTTTACTGTGCCAAATTGTAGAGTTTATCTTCTCAGAATGAGTAAAGACAATTCTTTCCAAAGACTGCAATACGTTACACAGGTTGGTCCCACTTCTCTCAGTCTCCTTCATTTCAGTGCTCACAGGACAGAAATACTGGACCCAGGGGAGATCTTGCATTTCAGAACAGAGTATTGGATGCAGTAAGACCAATTTCACTTCCATTCACATAGTAAATCTGAAGCATTTCCAGTGACTCCAGGATATTTTGTCTCTTTTAATGGCTTCTAGTTATCGAGTTTGTCTTCCTTTTGCACTATCTCATCCCCTAATGTAAGGTCTTTATAGCAACATAGCTCCTCTGCATTTGAAAACAAAAACAAACTTTTTGGTTTTTAACTATAGCATTGCCTTTTTAATTAACTAAACTTGTCCAGTTGCTGATCCCATTGAATTATTTGACTTCAAAAGTTCCATTTAGCTTTAGGAGCACAATTATTTCTCACTGAAACATGACTAGAAGAGTCATTCAGTTATTTAAATGTTGCTTCCTCAAATATTTTGCAGACTTCGCAAGTCCTGTTTCCAAGATCCTCTTTTTGATTATGCAAGTTTACAAAGCATGCAGAAGTCATTAAACACATCTCTTTTTTTATGTTATTAATTCAGTTTACCTTGGATTTGCTTTTGTAGGGTAAGTTTGCCTAATTAACAAATTTAATGTTCTGTAAATTGTTGTAATTAATAGCATACTCCCAAAATCTAAATACACTTGTTACTCTTAAACACTTTGTCAAATCACTTGAAGCAAATGCAGCTTCCCTGCATAGATGGACACCAGACACATCGTCTGAGCTTTCCAATATCTCTCTGAAAAAATGCTTGGTGCCTAAGCAACCCAAAATACACTATCCAAGTAATCCAAACCGTTTTCTTTGACAACTATTACATTTTAACGTTCAAGGTAACAATAAATGTATTTTTATGTAGAACTTCATCTCATGCAGATGACAAAGCTGGCTGGGATGGCATGATCTCAACTTTAAGTCATATAAATATGGCAGAGGGAACACCCAAGGTAGAGATTTCCAGTTCCCATAGCAGGATGCATGCTTTGGAGTCTGGGCATGGGGGAGCTGCAGTGAGGGCATGACCTGGGGAGGACACAGTCAGGCTGGGGCTCCAGCACCACAGCCAGCCATGGGATGCAGGCAAGGGCAGCCAGGGGCAGCATCAGAGCACTGGCATTTTGCAAACTCTGACAGAAGAAACCTGGGTTTTGGGAGGACTCAGTCATTTGCAGAGTTCAGGGGCTATTGAAAAGCCACTTCAATGTACACATAGTGACAGATACAGCCCCTTTGCTGGGAACAGCAGCATCTGAAGGTCTGGCTCTGATTCCTTACCTGGGATCTCCTCAGGCATGGTCACTGTTAAACTAGCAGCAATTCAACCATAAGAATGTTTCATTAAAAACTGGCAAAATGCAGACCACGTTATCTTCAAAGGCCCTTAATTTCCTTTCAGTATTGTGTTTCAGTAATTTGAAAGGGAAATTTACTTACATCCCTGCTTACTGTATAATCCCTAATGTTATTTAAGTAATCATTTTCATTCTGATTGTGTAGGTGCATTGAGATGATTATGCAGACATAGGAGTGCAGCTCCACCAAAGGTGGTTCAGCTGAGGGCACTTCTGCTCACCATGCATCTGCCTCATATCCCCTTCACAGGTATTTTTAAATGGCATCAGGAGATGCCATAACCCGAAGCAATGTGGTGTTAATGATTTGTGAAATTGAGGCAGCAGTAAGTATCCCAGTCAAGGGAGATAATTCAGGTTTGGATATGCCTTATTCTCCCACCCATCCAGGTTGTGCTTGCCAGGGATAATGAGGTCCTGATTTCCAATTTGTTAGGGAAGCTCTTGCTGGAGTTCCCATAGTGACCAGGTGTCTTTAATTACCTGTGCTGGTGCCAGAAGAGGTTGTGTTTCTGATTCCCTCTTCAGCTGTAACTACCCCACCACCTTCCCCAAGTACCAGGACAGCTACTTCTCTTCCTCTTCTGAAAGTAAGTTCAATTTTGGCGGTGGCTGGACTAAATAAAAGTATTAAATGCATACATAGTGACCTATCTGGCCATATTTACGTGATATCCCCTTTTTCTTCTCACCTCTAGAGGTCTCATCTTTAGAAAGGCAGACATTTGGTCTTACTTTTCCTTCATGTTGGCACTGTACCGGACCTGCTCACAGCAGCAGTGAAAATAAAGCGCCAAACCCATGGCAGGTCAGCAAGTGCAGAAGGAAGGTTGCTGCAAAGGTCTTGCATACATTTAAAAGGGCACATTACTTCCGTGAAGGACAAAATATATGATACTGAAAGGGCAAGCAAGTTTCATTCTTAGTATTCCCATCACCTCTGCCAGGCAACCCCTCCATCGCCCCCGCCGGAGCCCGGCTGAGTGAGGGCAGAAGGGTTGTCAGCCTCCCAGCAAACACAAAGTCGATCCTTTGGAGATGCCAAACCCCTCGGGTCAGTACCACCATGCCCGTGTTTCCCCACCCAGCCTCAGGGAAGAAAGGCCGAGTCTGTGGGTGCTGGCTGTGGCCGTGCTGCGGGGCTGCGGCCTCTGGGCTCCGTGCCCTGGCGGCTCCGTGCCAGCGGGCAGCGAGAGCCGGGCTGGGGGAATTCAGGCCATGGAATCTGGGCCGCACAGGCGGCGAGAAAAGCGTCTGGAGAGAGCAGGAGGGACGGATGTGGTCACCAGCCCCCAGGCGAGACACTGCAGCCACCCGGGCGTGGGGATGGGGGAGAGGCAGGGCGGGCACGGGGAGAAATGCTGGCAGTCCCCAGGGTCCGGCTGTGGTGCCCGGTGAGGGTGAGCAGTCCGGGCACAGGGGCACAAGGGCAGGATCCCCAGAGAGGCAGCGGGACTCTGAGCAAAGAGGCAGCGAGGACGCACGAGGGGAAAAACCCGGGGCTCGGATCCTGCAGAAGGCGAAGGACACAGGGGTGTGGGGGCAGTGATGACATGCAGGGCAGAGGAAAGGACAGGGACATGGGACAGGAGGATTAGTCATCACCTCCCCAGGGAATGCGCTCACCGCGTCACCGCTGACACAGCTGCTGGCCAGACACCTCGTTGCAGGAACAGGCCAGGCAGCCTCCAAGAGCAAATCTTGCATTAACAAACCTAAAGGAGCTCAAGTCCCACTCTTAATGCACAAATTAATCTTGTAAGCAGCAGAAAATGAAGGCCAGAAAATCTTTGGGTTGACACGTGCCAGATGCTTACACACTTGTTCTCTTCTAGTCCAGAAAAACTTCAAAAAAGACCTATTAAGACCCCTGTCAACCTTGTGCACCTTTGACTGTATTGTCTTTATTTGTTAATTACTCCAATGATTATTAAATACTTATTTGTGACAAAAAGAAATATGTACCTCCACAAATCTGTACAGAGATCCTGATGACCCTTACACCAGTTTTACATTAAGCTGGATCCATGGCATTTGTATAGCTCCTTATCATGACACTTTCTGAGTTGCACAGATGTGATTTAGAGAATTTAATTCCAATTACTTCTGATTTTTAACAACATAAGTGAGAGAAGAGTCATGTCTGTATAGATAAGCTGCTTTTAGACTGAGCATTGAAGAGAATGAAATTACAAAAATGAATGAAGAATGATAAATGATAAATAATACTGTGGGCAATTTTATATGCACTGGATATTCCCTCAGAATAAGAAAATTTACCAAGAAAAGAGACTTTTGACAGTCTCAAATCAAAATTTTTCTTTGCAGAGCATCATTATAGCAAGAAGAAGATTTGGCAATCTGTCATCTAGATTTCACCATTCCAACTACCCAATTTTATCCATTAAAATAGGAAGTTACTAGAAGCCACACTTCCTATTTCAGTGACACGTCCCCAGCAGTTATTCATAGGCTTAGGGAGACTGGTCAGCTGTGTGGCAATCCAGGAGATGTTTCTCCTTCCCCAACTTGTGCATGGGAATGTAGGGCACCGCTGCAAAAATCCAAATTCTCCTGGAAGCAACTGTGCACACAAGCACTGTTTAAGAGCTAAACCCAGGTAATTTTCAGATTACACTGCTGAGATGTTCATGGCAGAGTGTGCGACAGCACTGGTATCCTTTGTTTAATGTACTCACTGTCCCCCACAGCCAATAACTGGCACAAGTAAAACCCTAACGGCTGAGTATGGCCAAGCACATAAAGGTGCAGAAACCCAAGACCACTGTAGGACAAGGGACGCATATTCCCTGCTCTGCAGTGGTCGTAGACTATAAAATGTGTGAGAAAGGAAACAGAGCAGAGCTCAAGGATGAAACCATACTTCAATTCACCACAGTCCCAACTAAGAAAAGGCAGACAGGTAAGCTGGGAAGGGCTGCCCTCTTTGTCCCTAACCTGGGCACTGCACTCATTATTGGGAAGAATTTTACAAGTGTTGGTGGGTGGATGTGAATTGATGGCGAATACCCATAAAGGTTGTGAATAGAGATTTACAAATAATCCAGAAAAGAAAAAGAATCACCCTCTTGTGTACAATAATTTAGTGGACTTGAGTCCTTTCTAAGTTTTTGGGAACCAGAGTGAATGTAGAGCACTCACTGAAAGTGTGAGGCTGATGCCATCAACATTTCACACAAGATTTTCCAAAGTCTTGCAACTCAAAGAGCTCTATAAATGTAAAAATACTCCAACCCTAGAAGAGGCAAAAATATGTAACAGAAAGTTAACAAACCTCCAAAGTCTTTCATTAAGCTCATGTTCAAATTCCATCACGAGCAGGGCCCAGCACAGCAATGTAGCTGGACTCCCAGGCTTTGCTCAGGACCATGCAGAGCTTATTTCAAGCAAAGAGCAAGAGACTGGTTACACAGCTGGACCTGAGACAGTCAGAGGGACTCCCAGTGGATCCATCACATGAAATGCCAATGCCATGTGGCCAGAGCAGTTTTTGTACATGTGAAATATCTATATGTAATTACAAGATGAATTATTATGAGATGCGATTTGCACTTTTCCTTTCAAAAAGAATTGCCTTTTTAAAGAAATTCAAAGGTTCTGTGCCTTTTTGGTGTCTGACAAAGAAGAATATATCCCCTTGCTGAGGGAAGGGATTTGCCAACTATTGCTACATAATATTACACAAAAAATTGCACTCATAAATCACCCTTGACACTGGAGTTTGAGGAAGAGGGATGTAAGTCAGAGACAACACATAAACGAAAAAAGAGACAATGAATTCTCAGAAATCTCCAGGCTGAGTTGCTTTTGAATGAAGAGCACATTTAACTGTTAATTTGAAGTCTGATATTTCTCTGTCCACAAATTCTGCCCTTCTTGAGAGGTACTGCCTGACGGGGAAAAAGAAGATGACTTTATTGCTTATGCAAATCACAGCATCTCGAAAAACAGTTGGAAAAATATGGATAGCGCCAGCCCTAATGCCAGGGAAGGGTAGTAGTTTTGTTGGGAATTCTGGTTTTCTCTGCAGATAGCAGTCCCCTAAAGTGAGGGAAAATTCCATAGTATTAACCAGTTCTTACAGAAATTTTGTAGTTCATTGCATGAAACTGTAAAATATTATCAAAGCATCACCATATTTAGTATTCAATAATCTAAACCATTGAATAATGTATTCCAAATGAAATCTTCCAAAATTCAGCAACACGTATCACTAAGTAAATCACAGCTGTGAGACATTTTGATTTAAACTTGACAAGTCTGTCAACACTGCTGGGTTACTACCTTATTTTAAATCTCACATGCATTAAAGTAAAATAACCCTTCAAAGCTCTCAGGGATTAAGGCATCTCCATGGAATTGTAAAATATTCTTTCCATTGAAATTAAATGAATGAAAGACAGAGGAAAACTGATAAATGCCTAATTCAGCGCTGTAAAAATCTCCTCCTTATCACACGCAGACAACACTGGGCACAGGGAGAGAGGGGAGCAACGTGATGAGCACTGGAGATAAAAATAGCTGGTCATCATCTTTTATACGTAGAACAATCTCAAGTCCATATTCATGGCAAGATGGAAGTGAAACGGCATAATAGGCACATGGGAAAGCAGATCTGTCCTGGACATTTTGCCAGCTTTGTTTTGACAGACCTTTCTAGCAAATGCCATACAGAGGCAAAACAACTGAAATAAATGTTCAAATTAAATTAATAGGAGGAACTGGTGTAATGTACAGACCACAAATAAGACATTGTGGACAGCACATTTTAGGTAAAAAATCTTGAAATAAACTATTCTGCATCATGACACTTCCTGGCTGGTTGCCTTCTTCACATGACAGATGCAACATAGCAAATCAAACAACCACAGACTGATCTGTAGAATAAATATCAGTGCCATACACAGGGATCTACAAACACCCTTCTCAGCCAGCTGATGCTGTTTTCTGCTCTCTGTAACCTACCCATGTATTTCTCTGTTCTCAGGGAGAAAGAATCATAACTGGAACCTGTTGTTTGTGCTCTCTGTCCCAATATAATACAGAAAATAAGCTTCTAGGAGACCAAATTGCACCAGCGGTGATCACATATCCCACCATTACGAATGGGGCTGAGAACAAAGTATTCTGCTCACAAACTAATTGCTAATGCAGCTCCTACCTGCCAAAATAACCTCAATTGCATTAGGCTGTTTGCTTTTTCCACAGAGACTACACACATTTTTGTTACCTTGTGCATCTTGTATCTGGTTTATAGGCTCAGATTCCAGGCAGATTTACCTCAGATTACTTCAAATCCATAAATCAAGAAAAAACCATGAAAACTGGAACAGTCACACTCATTTCCTTGAGTGGTATTGGACTGAGATCCATGGAGGGTCACAAGCAAACTTTCCCATATGGAAACATGAATGGAGTCCAAAGTTAAGGACACTGCAGATTCAGATTATTGTCCATGTGTGTTCTACTCCCAGGAGGTGGAAGAGAAGCCACAGCTGACTTCCTAAGAGATCTCTGTTCTGTTGCAAGGAGCTACATCTGACAGGAAGTCGACTAGTCCACAGGAAAAGAAACACATCAAAAATTTAGGCTGAAGGACATCTCCTTGACAAGATAGCATTGCTGCCAGAGTGATAAACAGGATCTCTCCTGGTCTGTGGGATGCTAGCAGAAAGTCCAGGGTCAGCAGAGATAGAGCAGATTGTTTCCCTTAGACTGGTCTGTTATTGAAGAAAGCACAGCAGACCAGCTTGTTTTCCTAAATGATTAACTTTGCTGCCTTTTTTGCTCAGCACATCAGATAAAGAAGTTTATTCAGTTAGCTTATTTATTTACATTCCTTTGCCAAAGATCTCACCAAACAAAGCCTATTTGATGATTTATTCTTTGCTAAAGGAGAAGCTTATTTACAATAATCATCTTATCATAAACTTCTTAAAAGGAGAATTTGAAACTGGAATTCATAATAACAAAGAAATCTGACTTTTCCAGAGAGGTCATACTTGTTACCCATTTTGCACTGTAGAAGAAAAGAAGCCAGCTGAGCCCAGATGAAGCTGGATGTGGCATAACAGCTTTGAAGTTTTGTTTGTTTTCACTGGTTGACCCGCATCCTGTTGGAAGGAATCACCTTCACCTATTTGGAGCCATTCCAAAATATAAGGTGGAAAAGGATATAAAGGGTTCAGTTGCTGGGTCCTACAGAGGGGATTCTGCAGCACAGAAGTTGCACCAGAGGGATCAGCTCTAGTGCAAACAGCAGCGAGTCAAGAAGTACAAAGAGGATTTCTGAGGGACACCTCTCCAGTGTCCAGCAGATCAGACCGAGAGGAGCTGAGAGCACATCACACTCTGCCTGTCTTTGTAACAATCTCCAGCATTCTCAGGTAGCAGCAGTATCTGATTGCTCAGACGTCAGACTATGGATGCTCTCATCTCCCTGATGAGACGTTTAAGATGGACATAAAAGTGTCTCAAATTTGCCTTATGCCATCCCTCCTGAGCCCACACAACTACAGTGTTTTGGCAGACGCTCAGCCAAAGTCTCAAGGGACAGAAGACAAACTTGTAGGGAGGAGATAGAGCAGATCAGTTCCATGTCTCTCGTTTGGCACCAGCTCTATGCTTTGCCCTTCTCTCACTGCTCCCCTGCTCATGCAGAGCATTTCCTAAGGGTAGTGGATGTTGAGAGAGAAAACATATTTTAAACAAGAATTTTGTTTCTATTTTGTTATAAAATAAAGGGTGCCTGAAAGCTGTAAGCCAGTGCACATCTCTCTCAGCAGGTTTGAAGAGAAGGTTTAAGCACACACTGGACTGCCCTGGCTCCTATTTTTTGTTTGGAACATGTCTGAACTCATTAGCTCTTGATAATACACTCATTATTTTAACTATGCATAGCAGCAAATAGCATGAGAGACTAAATTCTTCCCTGAATTAATCTGGCTTTCAGCTGCCCTCCATGATCCATGGGAGGACTGCACTTCTGCACCCCCCGTGAGGTCAGGAATACAAGAGCAGACTACCATACTAACAGCAATTTCAACCCAGCTGTACTGAGCAGCACATGAACCTCAAAAACATGGTTGTAGTGAAAAAAAAACATTCCCAAAGCTGATCACACACCAAATACCTCCCACAGAAACCAGGCTGGAGACACCCAAAGGGAGGATGGGCTGGGTTTGCATCTGTCTGATGCAATGTGCCTGTCTACTCTGCAAAAGCTGGGTGGTTGTGTGCAACATGAGAAGGGAATCGCCAAGAAATTTTGGACACAGAAGGATTTAGCCACATGAAGGGGAAAAGAAGTTCCCTCTGGCAACACAAGTGAGGAGTGGCTCTTCGATTCCTCTCAGCCATTCACACAGAGAATTATATTCAGAGGTGTTGAGTTTATTCCTCATCAGGTGTCTATTGCTATCAGAGAAGAAACTACACATCTTCAGGAATGTCATAACTGCTCAGGCACTTCTCAACAAAGCCCTGCTGGAGAAAAGCCATGCTGTTTCCAGAAATTAGGCTGAGACAAGATGAAAACATCAGTTCTGTGACTGAAGTTTCACAACACAAGACTTCACTAAAACAAGCAATGTTTACTCCTATGGTCAGATCTTTTATATTTTTAGATGCACAGGGACACCAAGCCACTTTCCCCCAAAACATCATACACATTGATTTTGTTTTAAAAGGGATTAACCACATAGAGACTTTTTCTGTTTGAGGATGCACTTTACTGAGCTGAAGTCTCTTTTCAGCTCTCATTCCCCTCAGTGTAGCATTTGGCCACATTTGCAGTGGAGGGAGAGCAGCAAAATCAGGTTGAGGGGTTTGGTACAGGGTGTTACCCAGCCCTGACTGACAACGCACAGGATTACTCAGGGCAGGGAGTACCTCAGGTCTCCTTGCAAACTCTCTCCAACCACACGTGCCTTCCCCACATCCCAGCCCTGGCCATGAGCATCCCTCTGAGCCCATTATTTTATATACTAACCGGAATAGGATTAGAGAGCTGAAAACAGAGTTCCTGTGGGCTCAGCCAGGTCAGGACTGTGTCTCCAGGCCTTTCATCCTCTGCCTGCCCCCCCAGGTGAGGGGTGGGGATGGCAGTGCCCCAGTGTGACTCGTGGCAGGGCTGCTGCTGCCATGTGCTCCCTGCACCTGGCACAGGGACACAGCGGGGCTCTTGGATCCCCAGGGTGAATGGATGGTCTGCACTCACCTGCAGAAGGGCCGGGCCCCTCACCCCAGAGAGCACCCCATGGCACAGCCCCTGCAATGAGTGTGTGCTGCGGACACAGCAGGCCTGGCTGGTGTGGAGTTCTCATTTCCTTCTCAAGCTACCTGCACCCCTTAACAACTTCATTTCTCACCGTGCCTTTGGAAGATGAAGTGTGTTGGAGTTAGGATGGATTGAGAGCCAGCTTCTTCCAAGTGAAGATCTGTTACTGAACACTGGCTCTGATGTGGGACTGAGGCTTCTAACCCGAGGTTTTGACCTCGGGTGATGTCACCTCTGGAGGTGACACCTCCAGAGGTGACATCCAGAGGACATCACCTCTGGAGCCCACACAGGAGGAATGCAGATTCCAAAGCACCTCCCAGAGACAAGACACAAAGAGAGGATGAAGCTGTGGCAATGGTCTAATTTTTCTTGGCTAAAGTTAGGTTTACATCTGCAGGTTTTGATGGGTGTAATTTGTATGGTTTTAGTCAACATGTGTTTTCTAGCTGTTGTGCTCAACTATTCCCTCGAGCCTTGTATCTATGCCATACTGCAATTAGCCCAAACACATGGATAGGGTCACTGTCTTCATCATTTTGGACTGACTCTATCCAGAATCCACGTAAATGATGACATTTTCCTGTTAGCACATGTATCACAACTCTGAACTGTAAAGGCAAGTTTCACACCACCCTAAGAAACAAGTAGGAATACATATGCATACTTCTGGAAAAAAAAAATCAAGGATGTTTTCCTATTTCCAGACGAAGAGGACGAAAATATAACCAAACTTGGAGAGTGCACAAGTACTGAAGGTTAATGACAAGCCCAGAGACTTGTCCCTGGTTTGTCCAGGAGGAGCTGGAGGCTGTTAGCTTATTGCTAGGGGAAGACTACATACAATCACCTCTTTCTGCAACTGGATGATTTACAGAAAAGAAAAAAAGAACCCAACCCAAAAACGTGTAGTATATTAACAGCAAGGGGTATTTGCTATACATCTTTATTTGCTCCCTGTACAGAACAAACCTCGTACGGTTGGGGAAAAGGATATGAAATAACCAGGGTCCCTTGTCCCCACTCATGTATGTCCTCAGGACACAATCTGGTGTATAAAGACAGTAACCAACTTGTTCTTGCAGATTCAGAGTTGGGATACAAACACAAGATGGGTTTGTTCCCTCCAGGTATTACGGCAGCTCCATCTGGCAGGCAGTGCAGTGCCTCACAAATATCTCACAAGTGCATGCATAACATGTCATCAGAGTTCAATAAAATAAATTGGAAGGAGACAAAGTAATTTTCAGAATACACTTCACAGGATGCACAGGATGATTTACAGAAGCTAGAGGCTGCAAGCTGACAGGAAAATAGCTCCTCACAAATTACTTATCTTTCAGGTCAGTCAATTGAGAGAAATATAGGTTGGTCAAGAATCGCTACCAAGGTGTGATTTGTATGCAGAAAGGCTGCTGCTCATTGCAACATCTGTTGTAAAATATGGACCATGAATATGTATGTTCCCTAGAACAAGAGAGTTGCTTGTTTCCCTACTTTATATAGATTTGCAAGCCAATATGTTACTGACTGAAAAGGCCAAATATTCTGAAGAATGAGTATTTCCCTTCCTCTGATTAACAAATCAATTACAACAACAATGCCCCTTTTCTGTTTAAGTTACCAAAAAAGGCACAGGGTAGCTTGCTCTTGACTTTTCTTTCTTAAGCGTTCTCAAAACATTACGAGAAGTCACAGTAAACAAAAGTTTCAATATATTGGTACAGCAAAAACATGTACCAATGAAAAAACCTCATCTGACAGCCACCAGATGCAAATTTACAACCTCTGTCATAGAAACCCATGTCTGGAAAATGAATCTAGTTTAAACTTGGATCTGAGATCCTCAGTCCTCTTTTTAATAATTATTGTCTTGGACCACCATTGTTGAAAGCCCATGGTAGCAGATATAGGAGGTCCGGAAAGGTATTCTGGATTTCTGAGGAGCATTTGGCATTTCTGTAATTCAAACACAGAATGGTGTTACTAACCTGCATATCCACCATCCAGGACTGTGCCTTTACCCTGGAGCTGCATTTGTCTCACTTTTGAGAGATTACCTTGATGATACAAACCATTTTTCCCTTTTCAGATTAACAGCTGGAACATCATCTTTTGGCATTACTTATAGTGCATCATATGCTCATGTCCTTTCAAATTTATAGACAATACTTCAGTTTGAAATGAAGAAAAACAAAGAAAGAGCTGCAATCTTCACTGGTTAACGTTTATTCGGTATTTTCTGAAATAAGCAAGAATTTAAGACGCCCATAAGCAATCAAATACAGCCACAAAAACCCCATACTGATCCTAAATAAGAAGCACTATGAGAAATACACAATATTTCATGAAACAATACTGTACATCAACAACCTTTAGGAAACAAACAACTCAAACCATATGCTTAGTTTACTCACAATATAAAAAACTTTAACCTTTAAAGAAAAATATAGATTCAGTCCAATTGTAGGATCCAATCCCATACCCAGTGAAGTCAATGGAAGTTCTCTCATTGATTTCAATGTTTAAAGGATCATGCCCTTACTTTGCCTCAAGAGGCACTTTAATTATTATACAAGGCCTAGCCTGAATAACTATTACAAAAATGTCAAACATCAACTCAAGAGTATGTTTTAGCAACTTTCAGGAAATAATGGAGAAATAGGTTATCTATCCATGCACGGAATAAGGCAAAAGCTAATTAATTCAGATCAGGAATAATTTTTACTAGTTTCTTTTTCACAACACAAACATTTTAGACTTTTTTAATTAATGGATATATTATATATCATATTATGCTTCACATTTTTCCTACCTCTACTGAGAAAGCTGGCACTGACATGTCATAAAGAACTCCTCATTAATTATTGTTTTCTGTTCTGTAACAACCACAAGAAACTCATCTGGGTTTAGTAATAGTGTCTACCAAGAAAAAAGCACACACTATCATAAGCTTATAGTTTATAGAGCTCAAGGTACATTAAAATGTAAATAATGAAGTTCACAAATTCTGTTTTAAAATATTTTTCCAAACTAAAAGCTGCAGAAAATTGGTTCTTAAATATTCTACAGAAAATTCTGAAGCATCTAATGGTTTAAATTACTTATGCTTTCTTCTTAAAAATATTTAAATTAGGTTAGTAGCCCATCCTTTTGAAAAATAATCCAAAAAAGATACATTAGATTACAAATCTTTTGTCTTAATCAGTGTAACCAAAGGTTTGTCATCTGGGCTGTAATCTTCATAAGCAATGGGGGTTGCATCATACATTGCAGGTCGGGATTTCTTGCCAAACCTGGAAATAAAAGAAAACTTCTGGTGACAAACAGAAATATGAATGAGTTCATAGCAATAACGCAGTGAGTTATGGCCTGTGATCAGAAACAAAGTCAGAGAGCTTAGATAAACTCTATATAACAAAAAAAATCACAGGAAAATGAGGCAAAAATGGTCAAGTATTTTTTCTTATTGACCTGATGCAGAGAAAACAGTACAGAAAACACAGAAACAGAGTTATTTACATAGTCATCCACACTAAGGATTTTTATGCTCTTATGTACTACATTAAGCCTATACTAATTTACGTTGTGCACAGTGGAAAGTGAAATTCAGAAAATTCAGATTTTGAGGATAATATTTAGCCCAAACCAAAATTAACTTGATTATCTTCCAAGACTTTTATGCAGCTTCATGACTTCCAATTTCATTCTTGCCTGTTTTCAGTGTTCTAGAATTGCTGACAAAACTGAAATGGTTGGAAGCATTATGATACATACGGCAAAAATTTCATTTTTCAAAGTACTTCAGCTGTCACTAAGGCCACCCTAGATTCATTCCCAAGCATGAATGTCTGCCTTCTTCTATAGATTATTTTAATAAATACAGATAGGTCACATTTGCTCATCACCATCACGATGGATAAACCTGATTTTCTACAAATGAGATAAAATTTCAAGAACTGAATGAAGGAGTCAAGTTATAGCATTTTACTAAATCAGAGGCAGCACTGAATTCTGAATCACCCTTTCTCACCATCACTCTCAAAGGCTGAAAGAGAATAGAGCTTTGCAGAGATATAAGTGATGGTGAACATTCTCCAGAGATTTAACTCTATCTGCCCTTTCTGACAGTAGAGAGCACATGGCTTGTTGCACTCAGTGAAGCAGGACAAAATCTATTTTCTCTTGCAGGTCAGGGTTGACAGGTGCCCCTAATTAGAAAAGGCTGAGAGAAGAGCACACCACATGTGCAAGTTGTTTATGGTCTGGTTGAACCACGGAGCTGCTCGACCACGTTGCTTTGATCAGGTGGTTCAGAAGTCAGTCCCTGCTCATAACAGCAGAGTTATCACCAACCTCAGAGGTTTATGGTAAAGACAGAAGTGTTAAGTGGGAGCTCTGTTCAATGGGTGTGTATCTGGCAGGACTGCACAACAGTGCTATGCTATCTAATTGATGACATAAAGGAACACATAAAGCAATCATCAATACAATCTGCAAGAGGCAGTGATTCGAGGGCTAATCAATAGTGAAAAGATGTAGGTCCCTGCTACAGACTGTGCTGGATCAATTAACTGCCTGCTTCCAACAAAAGCACATACAAACAAGTGAATAAATTTTTTTTTCCAGAGCAAACAAACACAAGATTATTCATCTAACAAAGAGTATACACCATGTGGGGGAAATCTCGATCCTGGGAAGCACTGAGTGTGGAAAAAGACTGGAGGGACATGACAGATAATCATTTTAACATTAGCTTCAATGCCATACTGTGAACAATTATGTGCTTGGGTTGGTAAACAGTGTAGCAGTAGCACTGGGGAAGTTCTTCAGGCTCTACATTTAGCTTTGGCATGTCCATTCACGTGTGATGATGGTGTTATTCCAAGGCGTACATCAGACATACTTACCAGGGGCATAGAGATCATCACAAAGTAAAGTACATGAAATAAGGATCAGAAAATATATTTTGCAATGAAACATTGAACAAGAGAGACCTGTGCAGCTTGAGAGAAACTGAGGGTCCCATGACAATTCTGAGGACAGTACACATT
Source organism: Machaerirhynchus nigripectus (assembly GCA_013397975.1). NCBI lineage: Eukaryota > Metazoa > Chordata > Aves > Passeriformes > Dicruridae > Machaerirhynchus > Machaerirhynchus nigripectus. The sequence goes on along the minus strand of VZRQ01005820.1, from coordinate 3,520,353 downwards.
TATTGTAGAAATTCTTGGAAAGGCAGCTCCATGTGTGCATGTGTGACAGACACCTGCAAATCATCTTCATATTTGGAATGGTCTTGCTCCTCCACTTCCTTAGAACAGCATTTCAAGAGATGGCTAACTACAGAAGAGTTATTAACCTCAACAACTCCACTCAAGAAGACTTTTGAGAACACTGGACAGCAGAACCCTGAGGAAATGGTATCTTCCAACTTCAGTGGCCAGGCTGGAGATTCAGAGTTTCCCCAGAAACAGAAGAAAGAAATCACCTGTTGCTACTCTGTTCAAAACCATCAACTGCCAAAGGAGTCCACAAATAATGTTTAAACAAAAGAAGTAAAATGGAAAGACCAGAATTTAAAGAAAGGATAAAGCGTATTGAGAGGAAGAAGGGATTCTCTTGGCTTTCACAGGAGGAGAATGAGAAGATTTATTTCCTCTGCATTATTCAGAGAAAAGGTCAGGCGTACAAGTGGTATTACACCTTGCTTAGAATAATTGAGCTATAATCCTAGAGTTCCCAGAAAATTAACCCTGGCAGAAGATGTATATTAAGCAATTGGCCAGTGATGTGGAGACCAGAGGCACGTGTGCATGTGATCACACTTTTACAAGGAGGCAGCTGACTGAAACCTATGCCAGGAAATGGTAAGAAATGAGCGTGTGCCGATGCTCATCTGATTCAGAAAGCTTAGGACATTGCAGTCCCACACAGCCAGCTCCAACACAGGAATGGAGAGAACGTGCAGTGGAGAGAAGATGACCCTGCTGTGACAGAATAACTTAATCAGAGTCTGATGAACCAGACTCTTCAACTGACACAGAGACAGGACAGGTTGGCACGTGAAAATAAAAATTAAATTAACTATGCTGTAAGTAGTGAATGAAGGCTACTGATATCTGGGCACACAGAACTAACTGTAGCACAGTCTGTAACCAGATCATTCATTAACTCGGTGTGAGTGCTTTTCTAAAGTGAATGATTCTGTTTCAGTAACAGATCTTGGTTCCATTTCAGTGATGTCTTACGGCTGCCATAGCCAGTGGTCAACTATATCATTACACTGTTCTCTTCCAGCTTTAAAATGTATAAACTTTAACATAAAAGGAATATTTCTTTACTGTCTGTGTAACGAATGCTAAAGAGAACTGTGCTTCACCTGCTCAGAAAACTATCTAGTTCTGATCTGCTAATCCCAGGAACATTCACTAGAAGTAGACATTTATTAGTAATGATCCTCGAGCACACTGGTTTTGCCTCACAGGAAGTACCTTGATTAGAAAAGATCAAATTAGAAAAAAAAATTGTCTAGAAAAAAAAATGCTGAGAAATATGAACAAGTAATTTAAAAATAATTTACTGAATAGGCAACAGGCATCCACACCACCTGGACACCTGCTGACTTTACCAGAAACCCTACCTTTAAAGAAAATAATCTACTAACATTTGCCTAGGCCTCCATTTTCCAAAATTAGTAGTTAAGTTTTGGTATCTAACTGTGTAAGGGAATTATTTTCAGAAAATTCTGAACTTTCTGTTATTTGAAAGTAGATTTCTTAGATACAGCAATTCTGAAAATTCAGACCTTTATATATGTAGGTTTAAGAATTCATGCAAAAATAACTATAACAGTTGTGCTACTTTTCCTGGATTGAAATGACCAAAACAATGGTTTATATCTTTCTGAACCCAAAATATGCGCAACAATCTCTACAATAAACCTCCATGAATTACCTGACTTGGCAGCTCTATCTTGGATTTTTATAAGGCATCATATTCTTGCAGGCACCAAAAATTATTTGGAATGAAAACATTTATTTTCATTTGCATTAAGTAGAAATACCTTTTCTAAGACAGGGAAACCCTTAATGGACAATAACGTAATTTCTAATGACATAATATGGATTTGAAAACTTATCATTAATCTATCCCAGATTTTTTTAAGTGGAACACTTTGAAGAGCTACTACCCAGGCTGTGATATGATTAACTGAGCCTGTGGGAACGCCTCACCCATTTCAGATAATTTTGATGACTTCAGCAGTGGTACAATTTAACCTTTTTCATTTTTGCTGAAACAGAACTGGAGCATTCAGAAAATGAATTACCAGCAATCACCAACCAATATGCACAGATTTCTCCATGTCAGTGCACAGAACGTGTCTCCCTCAGTTGTTTTAAGAGCATTTTAATGGTAACACACATGAACACTCTGTTGGAATTTGAAGTGATCTTGACAAATTGAAGAAATGGGAAAAAGAAACACTAAAAATGAAAGTTCTACCCTATTAAGAGAGATGTCAAACACAGAAGAAACCATACTGGCTAGGAAACAAAATGACACAGAGGCTCTTGGGATGAGGAAAAGGTCTAACAGATCACAAAAGTATGTCATTTGTCACTAGAAAGAAAAAAAAAGAAAAAAGAAAAAAACCAAGCAAGTTTTCTTTTCAGATGTATGAACAGAAATGCCAGAAATAAGATGCAGGAGGTGATTACTCAGTTTATTTGGTGCACAGAGATCTTCAGACAGAGGACTACTTCCAGCTTTAGGGACCCCTCTTCAAAAAAAA
>VZRQ01005820.1:3490217-3517762 GCA_013397975.1 Machaerirhynchus nigripectus | reverse complement strand
AAAAAAAAAAAAGAGAAAGACAATCTGGAGTGTGTCCCTGGAGGACAACAAAGAAGCTGACATGATCCAGGAGGAGATACTGAAAGAATGGGTTAGTTAAATCTAGGAAAGAAAGAGGTTGTTTTGCTTTGTTTGTTTTTATCATAAAAAAGAAGCAGGGGAAGACTCAGCACCTGACATGGAAGTGATACGAACAGCGATAAATTATCCTTCATGGCAGCCTGAAGAGCAGTGAGACAGAAGCAGCCTCGTCCACAGCGAAGAAAATCCAGGTTAGATTTTAGGAAAGCCCTTTCTAACTCCACTCAACTCCTCTGGAGTTTTTAAACACAACTGTTGGCAGGGAGCTGGGTATATTTACGGCTGTATCAGTGCCATGGCTTACACTTGAGCTCGCAAATCCCTTCCACTTCTACTCTTGTATTATTCTGACACTCAATGCCCTGCAAGTGCTCTATTAAATTTCAAAGTAAAGAAATTACTGTCTCTAGGAAAGCAAGTAAGAAAGGCAAATTGGAGCACAAAAATGAGTGATGTGAAGAGATTCTCCCTGAATAATCTGGTAAATTAGTCACAAAAATCAATGTGCCTTTGCTATCTGATCATATTACTTGTACGTAGCAGTTAAAGAATCTTTACATCCCAAACAGATGATCTGACAGGCTAAGAACTCTGCATCTGTCCCACTTCATCAGTTACACCAAATAAAGTCAGAATAACTCCCTCTGTTTCCAAGGAGTTTTGCTGCATTATCACACTTCAGATGAGAACGGTGAGCAGCGCTGGTGATCCCGTGTTCTCCCAGCAAAGCAGCCCATTCACTCAGCCAACAGCACGTAGGTGCGCTGTGCATGAACTGAAATGACACATCAGAACAGATTCCTAGGAAATCCCCATCCCCAGCACAAACCTGGCATGTCGGATGGAAGCGATTGCACTACTGAATTCACTGTCAATGCTCCTACAGTTGTAAAACTCTTCGTAGGCTGGCCTGGAAGAGCCCTGGTACTCGATGCGGCTGATGCGGCAGATGCCCACGATCAGGATGATCAGCATCAGGACAAAGGCCACGCACAGGGCCCCAATGATGATGTAGAGGGAGTGACGAGGCATATTTGTTAGACTCTCTGCCATATGCCCCGACTTCCACTGCAGATCTGCCAAGAAGAAACAAAAGGTTATCATTAATTAATAATTTATATCCATCCTGCTGAATAGAGCTAATTTATGATATTCATTTTCAATATTTCTGACTTCTGAAGCTGTGGAGATAGGTAATTTGAACATTCCCAGGCTTTGTTACCAATACACCGCCATGCCTAACATGCTACAAATTTGAATAGCATTATGTTGAACCTTCACCCATTTATTTTCTGTTGATTTTTAAGGTCATATGGGAACACCTATCTAGTTCGATCTCCTGTATAACCCAAGTAACATAAAATCATCAAGTTATTCTGTCATTATGTTATTTTACACTATAGGCTCTCTAAAGGCAGGCAGGTTTTATGCAAAAGCTTCTAGTAACCCACGAGACCTCTGTGCAGTTTGTTCTAATAGTGAAGCCTTCCACTAAAATGTGTTATTTAACATGTATTAAACACACTTGCTTTTTAATTTGAAACACAGACTTTCTTATGCCTATCTCCACCAGACTGCAGAGACTTCAGCATTTCAAGGACAAAAAGGATACCTCATAAGGTCCTACAGTAGTGATCCCACTAGATCCTTTTTCCAAGCATAATTTCCCTGAGATTCTCAAAGCAGACCTTAAAGTAAAGCCAATCTGGAAGAGGCTTCTTGTATTTATGTATTCCAGATATTCTGTATAAATATTCTTGACCCCCAATCCATAGCCTATCTATGCCAAACAGATTTTCTATCAATTGCCTATGTCCTCAGATCTGTTTCTCTCTAGCATGGGTCAGAATATTTCTAATTAACCTGTACTTCCCTCCAGGGTTCCTTTTTGGCACTTTTAAGCCTATGGTCTCGTATATTATTTCAAAACAGGAACAGACTTGAATCATACTGACTAGAGAAATGTAACACTCTGCAAAAGTTATTTCCAGTAGGTGCCTGTTCCTTTTTCAAATGTACTTCTGCTTTGCACTGATTTAGAAACTCCCTTTACTTAACCACAATCTGGCAACAGGGCTACCAAGCATATGCTTTGGGAGGTTAAGATATTCTCAAAAGCAACCTCTCAAGGATGCTGATGATGGAAGATAATTCAAGTACCTGAATTGAAATCTCCAGCTTAGTGGCATCTGTAGAAAAAATCTTCATCTATGGCAGAAATACAGGGCATGTACAAGGGCAGGAAATACAAGAAATCAATTTTAGAGGGAGGTGGTGAGAAAGCCTGAAGCTGTAACATGTGGGACTCAGCTGGGCAGAGTTTGGAGAAATGGCTGCTCTTTGTCACATAGTGAAGGTTGTCCCAGACCAGCTCTCAGCTCAGGGTGCTCAGACTTTTGTTCACAAATGTGAGCTGAGTTTAAGGACTGGCTGTTCGTTTCTCTTACCTTCTTCAGAGGTCAGTAAAGTTTTGATCAGCCTGAATCATTCAGTGATTTAATGTTTCTAAAGTGCTGTTACTGCAGTTTGCCCAGTCAGGATATGAAGGAGGGAATACAGCTGTGCTCTGTGCAGTTTGGGATGGGCTTCTATTTTTGTTCTGCAGCACATTTGTCACACGCAGTGGTTTCTGTCAGGCTGTCAGACTAGGCTGAATTCAGATCTAATGTGTGCAGATATATGGCAAGACAGTTCTGATTTAGAGTCCATGTCTTCCATCTCTGGATGACAAAGATGAGAAAAAATTCTTCCTTTTTTCCTCACCGTATCCAAATACAAAGATTAACAGCTTATACTCCAAAGATTAGAAAGAGCATATGACAGCTTGAAATCATAGTATTTTCAGTTGTTATATTAATTAACTAATAAAATTCATAAAATTAATTAAGAGATTTCAATGCACACCATGGTCTGTACTAGAAATTCTTCAGAATGTCAGTTTTCAAGTAACCACATGGTTTGGCATACCTCAGTAACTACATTAATAATTATAAAAGTGGTAAAGGTAATGATATTAACAAATAACCAGCAGGCATTAGAAAATTCATATGAGACATTTGTAAGCTTTTTTACAGTGAATGCTCCATTAACTTTTTAGGCAAATGCATTTCATTTTGAAAGGAAGAATATCCTCTTTATAATTACGACAAATTTAATCCCATTGAATTGGAATTGCTAATGCTGGTAAGCACCATAAGATGATATAATAAATATCACAATTCATCCAGGCAATGTACATCTTGTCTAGTTTGTTGTATATACAGCACTTGGAAATTTAAAAGAACAGTCTGACAAGAAGATAACCCTGAAATCCTGTTAAGGTAGTGACTTCAAGCAGCTAAACCAGCTGGTGAAAAAATGGGGAACTATAAATAGGGTGGATCTACAAAAAAGATTAAGTACCAATAGCCTCCTTCATGGCCAGTAAGAGAAAATCACAAAGGATAAAATGTGATCTATTTAGTCAAATGACTCCTAAACACCAGCTTCTTGAGAAGCCTGGTTTTGTGTCTTTTTCTAGCATTCAGAAGGATGGTCCAATACGAAGTCAGTATGCAATGTTTGAATTTAATTTCCATCACAGTATTAACCATTATGTACAAACTGCTGAAAGAATATAATAAATATGACAAGGAGAACTGGAAAGATGAACAGAAGCAGATTTACTAACACATTCAAACTTTAGAGCTTGAAGAAATCCACTGCATCATTGTCTCAACTCCAGAGAGATCAGAAGTGCTGCACCTGTTTATAAAAGAGCTGGATTTGGCCTTTCTAGATATGATTAGAATTAAGTTCCTATCAGTTTGTCAATTTACAGCTCAGGGAAAGATAGTGAGTACAAAGATCTTCACATGGCTACGTAGATCTGTAAAAGAAAAATCTGCAGATCAAAATACTTTTAAATTCTTTCTGCTAAGTGATTTCTTCAAAACTCAATCCCTGTTTGCGTAATCCTTTATAAACATGTTAAAATCCGAGTTCTTTACGAAAGCTTCCAGAGCTTTACATAAGGCACTGCCTTGGTTAGAGGGGCTGCAGGTCTGTGGTTGTCTGGTTTGGGGTAGCATGGTGTCCCATTCAAACACACTTTGATGCTGTGGCAAAGTGACTTGAATAGCAAGGGAACATCAAACATTTGCTGAAGTGAAGCTTATTGAAAAAAAGACTGGTGACCCTCAAATTTAAACATATTTGTTCTTTAAAATGTGGTTTTTGTGGCTAGAAGAAGACTTTTTTTCCTGTTTTCATTCAAGACCAATCCAAACCAGAATTTTTTACACTGCATTTTTATTTCTCCTCTGTTATTGTTATTATTACATACATGCAGTCTTATAGCTATTGTCATGTGTTGGATAGAAAACTCAGTGATTTCAACCTCTTCAGTTGAAAACAGCTGCCATGAACAAGGCAAGGTTGCATATTTCTGGGTGAGAATCAGCCTCGCAGTGTTGCTCATGCCAGTTAACACTCAGGTAATGCCCTGCTTTCTGTCACAGCAGTCACAAGATAAAAGAACTTGCATCCCCCCTAGCAGGGGAAAGAGGAAATAACTGAGTAGCTGGACAGTAGAAGAGGCTCCTTTCACCCTCTTTTCTGCGTCTCTCCTTTTCCCATATGTCTCCATGCACTTCACTGTGTATCTGTGGTGCAAACAGCCAAACTGTGAGTGACTAGAGCATGACAGCCAGAGCACTCCAGAACATGCACCACTGAATTCCTATAGCACATCTGCAGGCTCAGAAAGCATGCAAGCCTTTTATCCCTTTGGCATTCCATAACATAACAGAAATGTAATTGTTACTTCATCAAGGGACTCCAGGAAGTGCATTTCCAGGATGATTATTGCTTTCTCCAAGAACCAAACCCATCTGTCAGCCAACTACTTAATAGGGAAGGCAGGCAGAGTTATACTGCCTTGCTGATCAACCTGGACATGCATGTTGCAGGTGTCACCAACATTAGCCTTGTCAGAAAAAGTTCATCTGAGCATATTTTAGCATCAGCAATATGGCACACAGACAGCACACAGTGCTGTGCTCCCAATGTCTGCTGTCTCTGCACCACCCAGAGAAGTGTGTGTGCCATTCACAGAGACAACAAAAAAGGTAAGGCTGTCACCATCTCTGGGCTAGCTGGCAATGGTCTTCTGCAGTCTTTCCTTACACCAGAAAGCACTGAATGTACTGGGTTAAAGTAAAGACTAACATCAAGAACATCAAGAGCAGAATCCATTTAAAAAATTGTCAATATGTTTAAAGTTTAAGTAAAAGAGAGTAAAAAATAGCAGGTTCACATGCCCCTTATGTAAATGAGATATAGAAAACATTTTTAAATCCAGCCTTTGTGTTTGCTTTAATAATTTATCACCTATCCCTCCAACCTTAACTGTGCTAACAAACCTGTGTACCTGTATAATGACTTGAAGGGATCCATGACCACACTACGCGAGCATTCAAGCAGTTAAATACACAGCTGAATTCCCTAGCAAAGACAACATCTCTAGCTCAACAACAAAACATCAGGGAAATACACAGCAGGTTTGTGAACAGCAGAACTAATGAAGCCTAATTTCCATTTTAAATCTTCTACAGCTGGGCTTCATACCTTCTGCCTCTCCTGGACTCTCCACTGTGCCATAAGGATGCCCTTACAGTGAAGCTTCTCTCTAAACTAAGAAACAGGATCACTCTGAAGCCGTTCCTTCCAACCAGTGGAACCTCTTTTAAGTCTTACTGAATGCTTTGGAAATATTTTGTCTTGGAGCCCTTCTTCTTAGTAAAAAATTTGGTGGAAATTAGCTTATGGTTGGAAAAGTTATTCCTGAAAAAGCTGGTAAATTCAAGGGCACACAAGTCACAGCACAATTACACAGAACCAGTTTCCTTAGGTAAGCAAGTTCCAAGTTGTTTTGCTAAAACATCACTAGAGCTGCAGATGCTCAGAAGTCAGTACAAGCCTGTTAGGACAGTGCTTACAGTGCTATGAAATACACTTGACCCGAAGTGTGCAGGGAGGCTCTGAAGCATGAGCACAATTAAAAGGCAAACAGTGCCCAGCTCTGAGACAGCACCCCTGACCATCTAGTCCCACACATCTCAAACTAGGGTGCCCAGAAACAGAAGTTTTTAACTTTCACAACCACTGTTGAAATGCTATGGCCAAAAATAAAATGAATTTAACATGATTTTAGTAATTTACATATGATTCAGAGTATTTGTGCAGATAGGCATTTAGAGATAAATAGAAATTTCTTTAATATAACTTAGCATTTTCAGAAATGTTTAGAGAACTACAAAACTTACGTATTTCACAGTTTGCACCGACCCACCCATGAGGACAATGGCAGGTGTAACCACCAGGCTGATCTATGCAAGTTCCAGCATGGTGACATGGGTTGCTGTCACAGTCATTTACATCAATTTCACATTCTTCACCTTACGTAGAGAAAAAAAAAAGAAAAATCCAAAACCAAATTTATGTATGGCAAGTGCCTGACATAGCAAGTACATCCTCAGTCATTTAACTTCTCTCTTGCTGCGAAACACCTCATAGTGCAATACATCTTTATTCTCAGAACATCACAAGTATTCCAAGAAGGAAGTATTATCCTCATTCAACCAGGTGAAAACAAAGCCTGAGGACTAAGGGACTTGACTAACCTCACCCAGACTCTAAATATAGAGTATATATAGAGTATATTTATATACATATATATAAATATGTCTCATTTCTCTAAATATGATTTCTATCCCAAGAAAATATGCTATAACAGATGATAATGGATATTCTGATATGCTATACAATAATGCAGATAATCGGTGCCTGAAGAACTGACACTGTACAATGGAAAACTAATTCTTTTCCAAAGAATGCCCTTTAATTAGCACAGATCAAAAAGCACAATTTGATCTGTAAACTAGCTATGGATGGGTTTACCTATTACTCTCACATTGGATATTACCTTACACGACTAACAGAACATCAAGCTGCAAATCATCTTGACATCAGACATTTGGATTACACCAATCACATCAGTCTAAGTATGAGGCCAAAGTATTAAATGGGTTCCTTACCAGTTTCTGAAAGTGTAAATTGATTCTTAACAAGTACTTTAGGGCTTTTAGGAACTGCATATTAAGATAATGGAATAAGCTGTTTCTTGAGCACACAGTTGCTAAGGTCACTGTTAAAACATTTTCCAGTTTCAACAATGTCCAATTAGTATTTTGGGTTACCTGGAAATCTTCAAAATGCTATTTTTAAAATGCAATCTAGTCTCAATTAGTAAGGTCATAAGCCATGCTAAATAGCTGTTAGCTTAGTGAAGTCTCTTCAGTAACAGGCTTTTTTTGCTACAAAATTCAAAGCAGATGTAAGTAATATCAAAATTTTTTCATTCTTACTAGACAGATCACAATTCAGCAAAGTCCAAAGTAATTCCTTTCTTGAAGAGACACAGTCTTACTTGGTATTTGTCTTCCTCTAGACACGGTGAACAGTGACAACTAGACATTCTATGTAACACACAAATCACTTGCCTGCATATCCAGGTGCACAAACACATGTAGCATTTAGACCTTCACTGTCACAAGTGCCACCATTCTGGCAGTTGATGTTAACACAAGGATCTTTGTACAATTCACAGTGCCTTCCTGTAAAAGGAAAAATCAGTAATTGCCATTGACATGACTGATACTGGCAGCATGGAGTCAGTACCTGTGAAACTTGACTTCACCTGGATGAGTGTGCAGACTCCAAACCTGTACTTCTGGGCTAATGATATCATAACACTAAAGCCATGTGTTTTACGCTGGCTAAACTTTTTACACACATGCCTCCTCTCTGCTCTTCCCACAGGCCATGGGCTAGGAGAGACAGGGCAATTTCTGCTTGGAAGAACTATCGGATGTCTATGAAAAACCATATAATGAAGTACAAACTGATCAGTTATCTAAAATTCTTCAGTAACATGTAAACAATAATTGTCTTGACTAAGAATTTTATGTAATAACTTACTTAATAATATACATAAGCATTGGGATGCCTCTCATTACCTGTTGCTGGAAAATGAGGAGTATTACTAAAGTAATTTTAAAAATTTATTAAAATGTATAGTTAAAATTAAATAATTGGATGTCTCCATTTCACGCCACTACCTTCACTCTTTCATGCTCAGTGTAGGCCTTGTTAATCCAGCAGGTTTACCTTGCAGAAGACAGTGCAACCTGCACCTGGCATACAGAACATGTAACACAGCATATTCCCACCTAGGGATGGGGAGAGAGACTCTAATGCTACTGCTACATGCATCGTTTTCTTGGGGTCTACTGTTCAGATAAAACTTATTTTCATATATATATTTTATGTGCATACACACACACACACACACATACACACACACACACTCTCACTACAGACCTGCCAAAATCATTTTGCTGACATTTGCAGTGTTACCAGCAAAAAGGCAGAGCACTCTCGTTGAGCATCCTGCAGGTGAGGACCAGCACAGGCAGCAGCCCATGGGGACCTGCTGGCACAAGCTCCAGTCCTGCCCAGCCCTGAGAGCTCGTCTGTCTGCCAGCCAGGGGGTTTGGAGGCAGAAGGGGCACTGCAGGTGGGCAGGTCTGGGGTGGTGGTGCCAAGACTGAGGTCTCTGATGGCCACATCATATCTTGAGCTGGATACTTCGGGTCTATTCACTGGTGCCGCTGAACACCTCAAGTACTGGAATGATGGGAGCTCAGTAATCAGCAAAAGCTGCTTACAGGCCCAGGTGCCTGGCTTTCACTTACAGCACAAAGTGCTGTGCACACAGTGCTGCCAGCTGCACCAACAGGTCCGAGGAGAAGAGAAGATGAACATTATGGTTAAGTGCTGCTTAAACTGTCATGAAAAGCTGAGGGTCATTTCCTCACCAGGCCTCTAAAACGAAGAATTCTGTATCTATTGTCAAAGAGCAGTGCAATCAGCAGAGTGAAATACATATTTAGCCTCAAGCAGCTGTTAAGTGACCATTACTTATCAGCACAGATAAGAATTGATATGCTTAATGAGAAAATGCTGGAGCAATGTTCCTGAAGACACAGTAATTCTGTTTTAAATATTTATTTATTTTTAATCCTAATAGCATGTAAAATTACATTCAAAATGTTCTCACAGCATGATTGAACACAGAACACACTAAAAAAGTACCATTTCAGCCCTCCACAGAAGGACTTTTCACACACCACTGATATGTGTTAATTTGTTTACAGCAGGAATCTACTGTAAGAGAAAGGATTTTGTAGAGCCAAACAAACACTCTTCTCATCTGTTTTATAAATTACTTAAGAAATGCCAAAGATGGATTCCATTTGAACACAGATCTAAGAATAGCTGCAGTTAACATGGAAAAGCAGTCACAGACCTACTACTCTCTCTGGGCTTTACCGTCTTCTAAATGAACAATCAAGATAAAACTTTTATTTCTACTCCTTTGTGCTAATCTATTTCAAATACTAATCTTTTATTATTATTTTTTTAGCTCACTTCACTGGAGAAAATTAATTTTAAAATAATTTGAAAGCTCTCCACATAAAGGCTCCAACAACAACTGATGAAAAGTCTGTTGAACAGTTAAGTTTTCTTTTAAAAACTCATCACTTTCTAACATATCCTGAAAACAGCAGAAAACACTACACCTGGGAAGTACAGAGAGAATCCATTTGTGCCCAGAAAAGGACGTGCATTCCTCACAGAGGAGCTACATCTGAACTACTCATTTGAATAAAGATTATGGGATCAAGATTAATACTGAAGTTGGTCTCTGCTAATTTCACATGAGGAATATACTTCTGTTCAGTGGAGGATATGGTATCTCTCTGTTTGTAACAGAACCTACCATAAAAAGTACAGAGAACAGTTGCAAACCCCAGCCTACCTTCGTATTCAGCAAGGCACACACACTCGTAGCTGTTGACGAGGTCTCTGCAGGTGGCTCCATTCTGGCAGGGTGCAGAGAGGCATTCGTTATATTCCTCCTCACAGTAAAGGCCGTGGTAACCTAAATCACATGAAGAGGAAATAAAAATAGCTATGAAACACTTCCCAGTAAAAATTAACAATTAAGCAGCTATAGACCATGGGCAGATGCTTGCTAATTTAAATATACTGTGCAAACTGATATATGTTAAGACACTGATTTTAAAGGTATCTGTTCCTCAGGTGAAAATTACCAGAAAAATACTTGAATCACAATGTTCTGAGAGAATTCCCAGCCCTTGTGATAAACAGTGAGGTGTAAGGATGGAGGCTGGCAGCAGAGGCCGGAAGCACCAATGTGAATACCCACACTAACTGTTAAAAGAAATACAGGAATATTGACTATCTCCCAGCTCCTTTGGATCCTTGCAGCAAAGCCACGTTTCATCAAACAGGTGATAATTGTATAACAGTAGCTAGAATGATAACATGTTTTAGCTTTAATGCTGTACAATGTCGAAGCACTGTAAAAGAATTAAGGTACTTCCATCTTTACAGTATTCCCAAGCCATAGGCAGGTATTATGGGCTGATTAGGCAAACATAGAAAGCAGAAGCAGAGAAAAGCTACACAGCCTGTTAACAGGCACTGACTCATTGGTATTATGAGATAAGAAAGAAGGAGTTAATCCACTTGAAAATAGCACTTTTTTCATTACTTAGTGTGCCACACAATCATTAGTCTAAACAGTAGTTGAAATTACAGATGTAGTGTAGTCTATGATACATGGTGCAGGGTCTATGATGCACTGGAACAGTGCTCATGTGCTTATAAAAGCTTGATTTCCTCATTACATACAAAAAGCATTAGATGAATGAACGTACAATGAATAAAGATGCAATGGGCATGAATAAAGATGGCAGGGAAAAGGTCTAAAATACAAAGTGTAGATTCTGCAGTATGATTTTACTTCTTAAAGTAATCTCTAGTTAGTAGCAAAACTCATAGATATGAAAGGAGGGTATATTTCATGAACAAAGAACCAAAGAGGGGGCAGATTCTTATCTTAGTACGTGGCAATCTGTATTCAGTATCCTGTTCTAAATTTTTGCCAAAATTCTCGTAGAATCATAGAAAATAGGACAAATGCTGCCTTCAGACACCATTTTCATTCCCCCTCTCCCTCCCTATTATGGATTATTCAAAACAAAATTTTATGAAGATACAACTGTTAGTACTACTCAAGATGTATAGACAATACCATGCATTATGATTCTCAAAAAATTGTCCTTTCATAGGAAATAGTTGGACTAGTAAGCTATTAAGAAACATTTTGGAACCACTTTCTGCAAAGCTGTCAGCCAGGCAATACAGAATTAATTATGCTAAATGTTATGGGTTTTCTTGCTAGCCTACAATGAAGTTTATCTAGCTTATGAATCTATGAAATATCCTTATGTAATGAGATCTGTAGCCAACATACAAACCACCAAAATCAGATGGGAGAATCAGAAAGAAAAACAGATGGGAATTCCCAGTGTTTAACATTGATGTAATGAGATATTCTCAGAAAAAATGCCTTCCACTTCTCACCTTTCCAAGAGAAGGAAGGGAATTTGTGACTAAACAGTTGTCTGGTTTCCAAAATCAATATGAACTACGGCATCCCCTCCTCAGGCTGCAGCCAGCCCACGCCGCCAGACACTGCACAGAGTTGGGGAAAGATGTTTTCTCTCTCCACGAGAGGGCAGGTCTCACCCACACACAATTTCACCCTCATCGTCCTCACCCTGGAGCCAGCAGCTTCCTTCTGCTGGAACTGCTGGGATGGAGAACGTTCTGCTGTGGGACCACCTGAGGGAAAGGCATGCTTCTCCTCAGGGAGGTAAGAGGCACCTTGTCATTCTAATTGAGCATTTCTCCTTCTATTACTGCTTTTAAATTATACTGATATATAAACCCTGTAGTATACTGAATTCATACATGTATCTTCAAAAAGACTACATAAATAATTTCTGTATTTTTGTTGAAGAATTTAGATTGAAACAGGAGAATTTTTCATAAACAACTTCAGTGTAGTTGCTTCCTCTCTTTCTAGCAGTGTTACGATTCTGCTGCTTTTATGTTCACAGCCAATGCCAAATGCAGCTCTTTGCATCTTTTGTGGTGTGCAACATTTCTGTGAACATATTCCTAAAGAAAGAAAAAAAAACGACATTAACAATACTTCTCCAGCTACTGTGTCCTGAACAGGATGAAAAAAACCCACAGTATGCACTGCAGCTTCAAAAAAAGGCAACTTTTTTTTCCAGGTCACTTGAAATTGGAAAAGCCTTCAGTAACAGCATCTTCATGAACTCAAGCAGACCTTGAAAATGAAGGTCCAATTCTGATGTGCTCTCTTCAAAGGCTGAGGAATGGAGAGGAAACCTAACAAACCCCTAAAATAGAGATGTCCCTATGTTACCCCTTTTCCCTCTACGTGACCGTCCCTTTGCTACTGGTCTTTACAAAAGCAGAAACAGATCTGTTGCCATTTTCCTCTTGATCTCCAAATTCTTCTTCCTCTTTCTTAAGCAACAGGAAGGCTGCCTCGAAGAGAGCAGGTTATTTTTCCTGATGCTTCCTGGCATGGCCTTCAGTTACACGCTGAACTGCACTGTCTTTGCACATGGCTGTTAAAAACTGCAGAAGGAGAAAATGGGAAAGGGAGCACATAATCTGTGTCACACGGGCTGATGGGGAGAAGACAAGGCTTTGTCAAAGCCTTCAGGAGCCAAAGATACAGCAGAGTAATCTCTCAAGAATATCTGCACTATCAGGTTAACAAAAAAGAGGCAGAAATTTACTCTCCCTTTAGAATCCATAAAGAACAAAGCTGAAAGCCTTGTTTTTAGCCTTTCTAGACACTAACTTCTCAATAGTGATTCCCTGGGCTTATCCATACTTAACACTTCACCCAATCAAGGCAGCAGAATATAAAAGCCCATCTTTATGGGAAGGCCTAATGGGGTACAAGGCAAAACAGCTCTATTTTGCAGGGCACTGCATCAGTCCATATACACAGCTGTTCACTAACACAGAGCTGCATGTTAAATGGTCAGGAAACAACTGTGTTCAGCAAACGTCTGAGCTTATACAGCAGTTAAATAAGAGAGAAGAATGCTCCAGATGGCAGGAAGGTAGGAAACCATGCTCACCAGCCATGGCCAGATTGCATGGAAGGTTGTCTTAATGTAGAAGTGGAAACAAGATGGGAAGCAATAACGGGTTCAGAGACAGTCAGGAACTGGAATTAACCTCAAGGCACTTCTTCCGGAGCTCACATATCCTGCCCCAGTTACCAAATGTGGGAAGGGAAAGACAGAGAAAAGAAAAATTGCAACTGCTGCAGACAAATGTTACACTGGCCTCTGCAAAGGCACAAAAATAAACCTATGCTCCTAGAACCATCTATTAAGCTGCATGAGCAGTAAAATCGAGGGAACATACTCTATGGTACTACTTCTAAAGTTGCAGCCACTTTCTATACCCTGCAGCACTTTTTCTGAAACTCCTCTTTTCTTTTCTTTTTTTCCAAATGTTCTATATATGCCGTACATATTTATACAGAGGGCAGGTGTTAATGTCTGTACATGTGGCTTGCAGTTTCAAAATCTATGTCTTTAAAAAACCCAAATCCAAAACTTTGCTGTGATATTAAGCTATGCAATTTCTAGCTAGATTTCTCCACTTTGGAACAAACAAAATTAAAAATACTACATTAAGTATTTGCATTTGAAATTTGTAACAGTAGCTGTATTAAAACAATTGCATATAAAGAGTAAAAAAGCTTAAGAGGAGGAAGAAACTGCTTTGGGATCCAGGGACTAAATAAACATTCTAAGAATAGACACAGTGGGGTCCCACTAGTTTCCCCAACCAGGCTCTAGATGAGAAATCCAACAAATGAGCACAAGAACTTTTATTAGAACTAGTTCTTTAATATGGGGTAAGAAGTAAAACACAACACAAACTCTGAATCCAATGTCCAAACATTAAGTATTTCTTTGTTATCTGTAAATGGCAAGGTGATAAATATTAATAATTTGAGTGTGTAAGCATATAAATAAAGATCTACGGTAAGGTTTCACATGCAATTGAAAAATCAGACACACAATACAAAGTAGGTATGGTTGCATAGGCTTGGGAATTCCACAGAGCCCCTCAGCAGACATTTGAAGTATGTTCTACTTGGAAATAACTTACACACTTTTCCTTCCATTCTGGAAATAGGAATATTGAAAAGTATCAGACTGCTTTCCAAGTTAGCTTATACAAATTAGCTTTCCTGTACAAGCTATTACGTGAAAGCCCCCAGTGAAAGCCAACACACACAAAAATTAGTAGTAAATGTCTGGTTCTTCATGTTCTGCAAATTGTGCAGCTATGGAAGTATAACTACTATCATTTATCATTCTTCAAATCTGTACACTGGCCAAAAAACCATGGAAGCCAAACTGCCTACCAAGCAAGGAGACTTGCACAGACCTTGGGCTAATTGGAGCTATTTAAAATTCCTCTCTTGTTTAATTTTTGAGGCAGAAGTAACACAGATGAAAATCCAACTGACACCGTAAAACAGTGCATAAAGAAAGGACAGCATTCAGGTCCCACATATAAGCAAAACTCTTAGACACTTTGTTTCTGTATTACAAAATTATATCCTCTGCAAAATACTTCAAAAAAAAAAAAAAAGAAAAGAAAAGAATAGTGCATCCTAGAGCTGAACACAAAAATTAAGTGACAGATTCCAAAGTTTTTAAAATTGTGTTTCAGACATGCCAGATAATCAATATAGAAGGGAATTCTAAAATGTAATTTAACAACCTTTCCATTAATATATCTAAAAAAAAAAAAGTGTAGGAATTCAGGGATATGTCTGAAAGCCTCCTGTACAAAGAACACAGTGGTCTAGGAGCTGGCACACTGATGCTGAGAGCCTGCAAGTGAGAAAGCCTCAGGGTCACAAGGCAGAGACCATTTCTTTCCTGGTAATATCTTTATTATTAACCCTTGATAATGCTAACTAAACTGTACACAAATTTCATTAATTCACTTTACAAGTAATGTAGCAGACACTGTTAAGGTCTCTTCAGGCAAAACTGTAAACAGAATCCAGCTTCTTAACATCCCAGAGACGTAACTCGTACATTCTAGATAACTGCTTTTTGATAGAGATACCAAACATTTATTAGGCTACAATTTGTAGTCATTAGTTTGGGCTTTTTTAGGAATTGCAACCCAGGAATCCTCAAGTTTAATTGCTCTTACCTGCCTTACACTCAATAATTACCCAAACCAAGGGCAAAGTGTGTGTTACGGTGCCTCCTACGTGCTGATCTACACAGAAGTTGACTGCCATTTATCTGTTATCCTTTTAACTCATGGGGAAAATATCTGAAGATAATTGATTCAAATTCTGCTCCTATCACTTAATATAAGCCCATAAGGGTATTTTCATAACAATAAAAATGCATAAAAGAATTATTCTGTCTATTCCTATCTTGCTACCACTTGGGTGCAGTTCTTAAATGACCTTCCAAATTAAGTTACCCAAGTTTTTAAACTATTGACAGATAAATGACAAGCTCACTTAATTTGGCCTCTAGTTCCACCTCTTTGTGAAGCAAGTAATGCTATTTTTAAAAGTAAATTTACAGCAGCCTACAAAATGTTAGGAACAAAGAAAGCTTTTTTTAATGTCATACATGGAGCAGCACTAAAGAGTTCAACTAAGTAAGTGCCATATACGGTCCTAGATGCAGCCTCAAGGCTTTTCATCTCTAACTTTCAAAAGCATAAGTATTGTTCAAATAAAAGTAAGTTTCCACAGCATGAGAGGTGTAAGGCTACTTTTAAGTCCTGAGAGAGATAGAATAATTTTGAAAAACTCAAACCATGGAATTCTAATCAGGTTTAAGTGAAAAAGTTCCGAAAAAAGCTTTTATTTGAGTGAGAATATATGACTAGCTTTTCTTTGTTTGAATCACAGGCAGAGAATGTGATGAAGAAGANGGACAGCCCAGGACTGGGCAGTTCCCACTCAGACACGGCTGGCATCAGACTCACGGCCGGAGCTGAGAGCTAGCTAGAGATAAGAAGAAATAAACAACTTAAAGCAACATCTGCAGGCGTCTTCTCATCTGTTCGGGCTCGAAGGTAAAGCTACACAGAGGCTAAAATAGAGATAACGGACTTGTGTGGAGTAACAACTCCCGCATTCTTGGAAAGAGAAATGTCTAGTTTTTCCTACTATTAATGACAAGTGCTGTCAGCAAATGTATTATAAGGTAACACTGCTATGGTATTGTCTGCATTTCACTTCCGTATTTTTCTCCTTTATAAAAGAGTATGTAATTTAACTATAAATCTGTCAACTCCAACAACAAATTTCCATTAGCTTCTGGTAATTTGTGAGTACCTCCCAAAAAACTTTTGATGGTCCCTTCCATGTCTCTAAAAAGCAGATAAATTCTGACACCAACTAAAAATGCTGAATTAGTAGATTTCATTACAAAATCCCCATATTCATAAATATCCACAAATAGATTGGTAGGATAGCTGCATATCCTGCAAAGTGAGATGGAGGAGATGAAGAATTGTGACTGGTTTCTCACAAAACAAGGAAAAGCAGCAGAGAGAAGGAAAGGAACGTAGAGCGATGTGAATGTCACAGCAGAGCTACTAACTATCAAATATCACTCCTTATTTTATCCCTTGTACACTGGAAATTTGTTTTATCCTTAATTTCTTCAGTTTTCAAGTTTATACCTTTATAGGAACAGACTTTAAAAAAAAAGGTGCCAAAATTATTCAAGTGAAAGCAAACATTGGTGCTCACTCTGTCAGTGCTTAAGCAGCAGTAGATATATAGCACTGGTTATCAGACATTCTAACTGCTACTTCCTCTATTAATTATCACTGCTAAAATGGACAAAGGGAGCTGTAAGCACCCCAGTATTCTGTTATATTGGCACAACGATGAAAAAATCTGGAGCTAAGCCAACTGCTACCCAGACCCCATGATGACTGTCAGGCTGTGCTGTCAAACAGTTCCCAGCTGAGTCTCCTCACCCGACTCACCTGAGCAGCACCACTGGATCTTCTCTAGAGAGACAATATGTGTAAACGTGGACGGCAGACCTAAAACCCTTTGCAGTAACCAATGTTGTTCCTTCTCTCCCTCTGTTCAGCCACCTTGTCTGTCTTCCTCCTTTTCTAATGATCAGTGTTACATTTTCCATTCTCTCTACCAAATTGTGTAATTCCAACAGTGCTGATGCCTCGCCTTAGAAAGATTTATCCTGCAGACTACAGTTTTGTCGTACAGCTGTGGAGTTCAGTCAAACCATATGGATCTCAGTGGGTATTTCAGTGCTCACTCTGCAATTTTTGGTTTTCCAAGTGCAACGTGTAGATTCCTATCATTACTCTAAACAGATAGAACATCTGCTCAATGTGTTTTATAGACTGAAAAGAAGGAAAGGAAGTCATTTTAAGCTATATATGGAACCTACATATAAAACATTAGAAGATTTACAGAGCATGTAACTGTTGGTACAAACCAGGGATACAGAGGCATCTGTAGCTGGTTCCAACGCTGCGACAAATGCCATGTGCACACGGATTCAGAGCACAGAAGTCAATCAGCTGAGCACACGTAGGTCCTGTAAATCCAGGACTACAGCTGCAGGAGAAGGCAAGTCTGTCTGCATAACAGGTTCCATTGTTCTGGCAGGGAGATGACGCACAAGGGTCTATTTTGTCCTCGCAAGTGGTTCCTAAAAACCCTAAAAGAAATAAATGGGTTTGATAAGTAAGCATTCTGATACGCTTACAATTTTAAAAACTAAAGCATGTTAAAAGTAAGCCATTGAGAGATCTATATTCCTTTCTTTTCTAATTCTATGAATATTATAAAAATACAGACTTCTTATATAATAAACTCTAATTTTGCCCATTAACATTCTATGAAAAGAGATGCTTCAGCTAAAATCATTGTATAAATGATTAAGGTAGTGAATTGCAAAAATATTTGCTGAAACTGACAGTGTTTATTTGCTTTCTGAGTGAATCTGGCTTGAAAAGCAGAAGAGATTTTCTAAAGATCAGGAGCTGGCTAGCCCAGAAAAAAAGAAAAAAGCCAAAACTGACCTATTTTTCCTAACTGTTAACATGTATGTTAAGTGTAACAACCTCTTAAACAGACCATGGGTTTATTGAGTTTCAGTAATTTAAAGAATATCTTTTACAGGAACAGACTTCTCATTAGCAGGAGAAACAATGATTTATTGAGGCAATACCATGCCAAAAATACACATAATGAAAAGGATATTCTTGTAAGGGAACTTTTAATCAGATGTAGGGAAGAAAAATGTTTTAATAATTTGGAGTAACTAACTACAGCTTGTATCTATACATACACATACATCATGTATGTAGCAACACAATGTGTGGTTATTGTATCCTAAAGCAAGTCAGAAAAGCATATTCCAATTCTAGAACCCTTCCAAAAAAAAGAGCAAACTGTCCTTTCCATTCAATTATATATTTTAAAATAAGTAGTAGGTCCATTTGTATAGACCACCACTTTTCAGGCTTAAAATTCCCTGGAATATCTTACATTGTAAAAAAGATCTTAACGTTACAGCAGAATATTAAACAAAGGTGAGTAACCCACACAGAGCATACTACAGAGTTCTACTCACAGAATTAACAAAACTTATATGAATGGAACTAAGAAAAGATGGGGAGGCCACAATTGCTCTGTGGGTTCCAGACAAAGTAGGATTTTTTTGGTTGCAATTGGCATCAAGATTTTAGGGGCATCTTCAAAATATTAGGTGCTGGACAAATGACTTTCAGCATCACACTTCCATCAGATGTCCATAGGTCTTACATCAGAGGTATGGAATGAAAAACCTGGAAAAAACAATCCAATTTACTTAAAACAAAAAAAGTAACTAGAAAGAAGAAAATAAATAACCTATGGATTGGACTTTTAAGTTTTGTCATACAAACTCTGCAACAGACCAAGAGAGAAAATCAGGTCTGGCAAGGCACAGAGGAAGAACAGGCAAGAGCCTTCTGGCCTCTCCATTTTACTATCCTATGGCTCCAATTGCTTCATGGGCTTTGTCAGGACCACCTGCTCACCAAAGCTGAACAGAGAGAGCCTAAAAACGAATACTGTGGAATCCTATAATAGAGGTCCCTCCTGTAGATGATAACTAACCATCAGAAACTGCAGAGATCAGAAACCCCAAGATCAAGGATGTCATTCCAGCAAAGGTTCACTGACAGATTAAGAAAGCCTGTACTGTTATAACAAAATCTTGGTCAGATTTAAAAGAATCTGCAAGGACTTTTAACTATTACCAGAAGGAGTAAAGAAGGATCAGCCTATGAGTCCAGTGAAATCTCTCTAGTAATTCTGAAACCAGATTAAAAAGGATCAAGGAGATCTGAGGTCACACAATGACACTAATGCTGCTTCACTACAACCTTTGCAATAATCTCTCCTCCAAAGAGGAGGTTACTGGCAGATGGCTAATGTTTCAAGTGACAGAGCACTTCAAGAACATATGCAGGTTTAAAATACTCCAAAACATGTTGCCCTTGTGCTATCTTTGACTGCACTGTGAAATGTGTTTAGGTGATTCTGGAAGTTCAAATCTCAAGCATGAGTCAAATATCTGAGAATACTCAAATTAGAAAATATGGAAAACTATTATTCTGGCATTTCTGAATGTACCTTTAAATCCATTAACAGTACAATTGTTGAAAACAAACAATGCAAGCAATAACTTTAAAAATCAAATTCAGAGGTGTATTGGCTGAAAACAGAACCAAATTCTGGAGAAAAACAAAAATCAGCATTGTTTATCTGCAGACAAATATCCCCTGAACTGCTCTTCAACAGAGCTAACAGACCCTATCCTGCACCTACGTCATTCCTGGTATAAAAGGGACATGACTGAAATGCAAAGACTACTGGTAATTTTAAAGATCTGAATAGAAAATTTACCAAGGAATAACACAGAAGGTAAAGGGGAAAGGCAATATTAGAAAATATTTTTATTGGTGAAAACCACAGTACAATGCTTGTGCTTACATGAATCAGGACATTTGGCTAGCTGTCAAGAAGAGTAACAGTCTTAAGTTAGGTGATATGCTTTATAAATTGCTACAGACGTCCAGGGCAGTGATAGAAACTAGATCAGAAATATGTTTTCAGAGACAGAAAAGCTCTGGATAAAAGCCAGATTTCTCATCATGATGGGATGTTAGTTACTTGGCTACTGAAAGCAAAAGAGCCATGGGCAAGTCAAGAAGTTAAACCACAAAACTGCCTTTTATACATCCTGTACAACAATTAATTTGTCTGAAAGTAACATGAGACCCAATTCCAAGAATTACAAGTATGTGAAGAATTAAGTCTGTGAATTGCTAGGGCTCAGGATCACAAAACGTTTAACTTTGAAATACAGGAATAAGTACTAAAAGAAATACAAGCAATTTATTATTTTCCCTATAGAAATTTATCTTGTGAGGAAATAGAAATAAATGGTATTTCATCAGAATTCTGTAAAGAGAAAATGTTACTAGTCAGAAGGATCAAGAAATCATTAAAATGCTGTAAGATTTTGACTGAAACTCATCCTAGCTAAGTCTTTATGGATAAAGATGAATAGAGGCTAAACCCATTCAAGCATTAAGGAGAAGTCTATTAAAAATAAGAGCAATTTGGGAAGATGCCAGGTAAAAACATTAGATTAGTGGAAAGTACCAGAAACTAAACAGCCATGAAAAATTTTAATTAACAGCAAAATGTTCTTCAGGTAAATTAAACTCTCTTATGGTAATATGAAGAATTCTGCATTCTGATCACCAGTAACCTTGGGAAATCTTCCCTGTGCAACAGCTGTGTGACCCAGTTCTCTGGAGTCAAGATCATAAATAGGTTTATTCTATGTAAACCTAAAGAAGTCAGAATGACATCTGCAAGATATACTGGAGAAAAAGGCTTTTACATCAACCATGGAGGAGAGAAAAGAGTGAAAACCTTGAAACTTAAACTCTTCTAAATCTCAGCAAATAGCTTCTGTTCTCCCAGTCAATTAAGATTCATGGTGACAATGTGCATTTTCTAGCTGCTATTGCAAATCAACACATGAATCACAACGTACCATCTTCTATAGCTGTCAAACTCTATTTTCTAAACCACAGAAACCATAATATGAGCATTCATAAATTTATTGCTTTCCAATATTTTCAGAAATACCTGCAGATATGTCAGGACACTTTTGCTCAGTGTGTTGCCAGCAGTAGTTACCTGTAGCTACTCAAATCAAACTGTCAACAGTAAAATAAAATCAATCCTAAAATGTGAATTTCAAGTAATCTATATGTTAAACTCTTTATCATAGCAGCGTTTTCTCTCTGTCTTCTTCTGTTCTAGAGGATGGCTATGACATCCATTATTGCTGATGACCATTTTTCAAAAATATATTAACCCAAATGAAAATATTTCTGCCCCTTCTGTCCAAGCTGGTGACCTCCACACAGAGCAAGTAGGAACAGCCCAAGAACCCAGGCCAGTTTTATGGGGTTGGCCAGCTGAATGCAAGCACTTTTTATCAAATATTAATGTTTTCCTCTAACACTGAAGGCAGTTCATCTGTACTTATCATCAGGACATTAAACTTGCATGGAAAAGAACTTCAGAAACATCTTGCAACAGAAGTTTATTTCTTCATTAGAACTGATCTGCACTTCGCTCATTACTATCTGGCTTTGTTCTAAACCATAGTCCACTACTAAATTATTTTAATATTATCTTATAAGCAAAATTAACAAAGGGTCTCCAAATCTTTAAACTATGTAAAACAAATATATACACAAGTACCAAGCCTTTCATTCTATTTAATTTTACAAAATTTGCATCTGGAAGGAACACATTTCCTCACCACACAATCAGGCAATTTCCATACAGTTGGGTTTTTTTATTTTAACTTTTTAAAAAGATTTCTGTGAATTTGATAACTATGTAAGTAAGGATAACTAGCTTCAACATGTCTGAACTTACATTTATTTATTTAATAATATCTGTTTATTAATTTAATGTAATGACATTTATTTATTCCAACCAGCATTTTTTAATGTTTCCAATTGTTATTTGTATATTTAGTTCCATTTCAGGGTATTTTGGAAATCCACATAACTTTTTAGAAGCTTAAAGAAAATACAGTGACCAAATTTGTAATCTGATGAGCAGTACCCCAATCAGCTCAAATAAAATGTATTAATGTTACTGTCAATACAATAGTCTGTTATACACTACAATAAGTGGAAGAAAATGGAGGAGATATTTAAGAGTGACAAGGATAGAATGATTGTGAATAGAAATGTCAAATACTCATTTTTGGGTTGACATGTTTACTAAGTGTAGAGTTTTAGAATGTCTAGAAGTGCCTTTGCATGATCATTTGAAGGTAATATTTACTAAATGCATGTTTATTGACACAAAATTAATAAAGCAATCAAAGATCCCTACCCCACTGTAAGCAAGTACAAGATCCAAACATTATTTTCACAGTAACAATATCAAAATTTTAAATAAATTCTTTGGTCTTTCGTATTACTTAAGCTTCTTCACTACAAATTCAAATATAAAATCCATTTTTCTCTTTAGTACAGGTGATTCAACAATTTCAGATAAGAGTTTATTTTCTGACATATTCTGGATATTAAAATCTACAGTGCATCCCACAGAAAATGGAATCTCTAAGCATAATGAAATTTTCTTTACTAAAGGACTCTTAAGACAGTAAAATTGTCTAAAGAATCATCATTAATTGCTCACATCTGAGATAGGCTGCTTTTCCAGTGCCTAAGATCTGGCCTTCTGTCAGTTATCACAAGCTTCTTCATGAACCACAGATCTCATTTGTAAAAGAAATGCACAATCTCAAGATCATTCTTCACTGTTTCCATCTCATTCCTTTATCTGCCATATTTTTCTTTTCCCTTTGTGATACTTGCCATATTTTCTTATCCTTTTCTGCAAGCCACATTATTTCTGCAGTCTGTAGTTCCTACACAAACATAAGCTCCTTGGCTACCTTTCCCCACTGTGCTGAGTCAGCACTACAGAAAGAAAAGCTTTTTCTCAACAAGCGATTACTATTAGGCACAGCAGAATAGCAGCAGAGCAAGAGACCTCACTTGAATTAGAAAATTAGGGGTTGGTAGGCAAACTGCATCTGCAATTTTCAATTAACTATTCTTTGCTGTATTTACAGAAATTACTGAATCTCTTCAAAACCCAAACAAAAGCTCTGAAATTATGCCTCTGTGAGAGGATAACACCTCAAAAGATGTAAGAATGATCAAGGGACAATCATCAGTAAACTCAGACAATACATTTTCTTAAATCAACTCTTTCTTTCCTTCCAAGAATATCTGAATTCTTCAGCTCGTTGGCATCAGACCTTCCAGAACAAACTGCAAAAGCAACACCCTATTACTTAACATGGCCCTAAGGCTACTCCAGAGCAACAGATGGGCCCCTGCAGACAGGCAGTGCCACTTCTGTGCCAACACTCGCCCTCATCACGGGGACAGCCCAGCTGTGTAACTTCACGGGAAACACTCACTCTTGCAACCACCAGCACTATTAGAGAGAAACTTCGAGACAGCTCTTGATTTATCACAGGCCGATACAAGAAGAGCAACCATGCACACAAGATGTCATTCGTTCCTGTGAACCTAAGGATGATCTTCTCACGTCCAAGGAACTAATACAAAGCTACTTCTTCTAAAAGAAATAATCCTGGCCAGTCCAGAAAGTGATTTCTGAAACATTCTATCCCCTCCAAAGGCTTTCTCTACATTGGAAATAATGCAGGTCAAGGTAGAACACCTGATTTTAACAGGAGTTATAAGTGTATTTCAGTAAACTCTTTTTCCTTTGTTGCCCTAGTGCTTTTGAAAACATCTATACTGTGTGAGCATGTCAGACACATAAATGAAAAAGCAGAGTAATAGCTTTTCCCCAATTCCATCTTTGCTCTGTAACACAGATATTCTCGGGAACATGGAAATAATACTTAAGATTAGAACTGGTAACTGCACAGAAAGTTTCAAAAAATGACCCAAAAAACATGTTTGCCTATCAACAAAGCCTAGGAGAAGAAAGGTTCTTCTTGAAGTTGCTAAAAAACTGTTTTGGTTTTTTCTTTCCTATGGAAGGGTCAAAAATCACACTGTGTCTTTAAGGCAAGTCCAGAAACCATGGAAAACCTCAAGACTCCAAGCAGAAAAGGGGCACAAGCTTGTAAGACATAATAAAAACAAAAGTGCCAACAAACAAAAAGACCAGAACACTAAGAAAAGGATACCAATGTGCTGAGAAGGAAAAAGAGCAATGCATAGAGCCTAAACACTAAGACAGTACAATAACAGTGCCAAAATAAGCCTACTTAAAGCAGAGCACAAAACAGAAACAACTGGAGACTTATCAAACACAAATATAGATCGATGGAAAAGAAAGGAGCAGGAGATAAATATTCAAGGAACAGAAGCAGGCAACAAGACTGAGGAATCAAGTAGCTTAACACAGAGATACCCAAACATGAGCAAACAAGAGGCACCAGTGCCTTGGTTCTCCTGCAGCACAAAGTTGCTGCCGGTGGGAATTCCGCACACCAAGCAGCGGCACAGTAGGAACCTTTCCATCAGTCTCCTTGGGGAGAGGGCTCCGGAGGGAGCTGGAGGGGAGGTTTCCCTCTCCTGTGCTCCCCGTGGCACAGGGCACAGCGTGGGGCCCTGGCACAGGCAGCAGGTGCATTTGTGGGAGCAGCACTGCGCTGGCGGCCGCGCCAGGGCCGTGGGCCAGGCCGAGCTGGCAGCCTGCCCCGCTCCCCTCACAGCTAATTGCCACTGGCACGGGATGCCCGAGCCAGAGAGCAGCCACGGCCCCGCACGGTGCCCAAGGCAGGGTGGCATTCGCGGGGCACTGAGAGCTGCTACTGGCACCGCAGCACAGCCACGGTGCCCGGCACAGCCCAGCAGAGCCCTGCAGGGACCTCAGCCCACCAGCGACCCTGTCCCGTGGGCAGCGTCCCCAGGGCGGCAGGAGAGAAGCTGAGGTATGATCAGCATATTCATTAACAGGTCATCGGGAGAGAGCCATTAATGAGCCACACAGAGAAACAAATATGGCAGATATAAAACAACCAAATATTCCAGCAGCTGCTTTTCCCAACATTATTGGAAAGATCATTTCCTGCACAGCATCCTTAAAGATTCTTGAACAGATTTCCTAAGAAAATCGCAAGTAAATTATTGACCAAGTCTAACATCTAATATTTTTCTCCTGAATTTCACTGCTATTTATAAGGGAAACAATTTCCAAAATTTTTTCACATGCAGGATCTGCACGGTTGTCAGTATGTCAGTGTCTATGTGTTTCAACACAGCAGTTAAGTGTTAGAGCACAGCACTCTAGAAAAGCAAGGAATCAGCCTGAAGAAACTACAAATAATCTTCATTACTAAGCAAGTAGATATTACCAGAGCAGTTATTAAAGACTTGCAACCTTAGAGCAAGCATGAAGGTGCTGGCAGAACAAAACCAACATCCACAGATCAAGGAAGGACAGAAGTATAATTAGCTCCAAGTTCTAAATAACTAATAGGAGGCTTCCTAATTGAAAGCTTCCACTCATGATAATTTTTTCATGCGCAATTTAGGGATCTGTCACTGCAGTCAGCACAGTGTTATGAAAGCACACTCTGGCATTGGGGTGCCCTTGTTTCACATTTACAAGGTTTACCAGTGCGAATCAGTGAGAAGCTTTCATGTCAAGAAAGGAATATGTCCACATGTAAAGGAGAATTAATTAAAACTTTGGAGGATTGAAATACTCCTTCAGTTATTACTTTTACACACATTTTAGCCCCCCAGCCCATATGCAGAAATGTGCAAATACTACAAGGGAGGCATCTTTTCTCACACATTTAGTGGACAACATAAAAACCAGATCACACCCTAAGTCTCCTCCAATCCACCTTTCTCATCAGTGCTGGAGCCTGATTTCTACTGCAGAATGAAAGAACATTTCTGCACCACATACACGCTGGAACACTCAACTCCTACAACACTTCATATTCTATTGCTGATTAAACCAAGATTTCTCATCTGGTTTTCTTTTCTGCTTACAGTTACAGGCTAAGGCTTGTATGGTTTTAAAAAACATTTAATATACATACCTACATGTCAATATAACAGAAAATTGAGACTCAGTACACCTCGCAGAACAGCACTTTGTATGAGGTACTAGACAGGTGCTTGCTGTTTACCTTCTGGGCACTGACAGCTGAATCCATTGATGTGGGATGAGCAGGTACCTCCATTCTGGCATGGCTGCTGGATGCAATGATCAATCTCTGACTGGCACAGCTCTCCCGTGTAACCTACAAAACAGCTCACAATATTCAGAAGATGGAGCAAAAATGAGGGTTTACCACTAAATGTATTGCTTGGCCATCCAAACAGTACTTTTCTTGAATACAATTAACCAATGTAAGATATAGAATCCAGGACAGTCTTATAATTTCTTATAAAATGAGATTTCTAATTAAAACCTATACTTCACTGGAGAAACACAAAAATCCAGCAGAATTCGAGAGACTACACCAATTGTATTTTACCAACAGCAATATTCTGACATCACTAGTGAATTGGTGATAGGTGCTGGGTCCTCATCAGTACCTATATAACCAAAAAAATAAACTCATTTTGGAATGCAACTTGAATCTCAAGTCAATAATCTTTAGCAAGGCTTTAAACAGAACTTGACTCTAATGAATTATTTGTGCATATGCTGAATGACTGTCATTTGCTTCTACTTCTGGGCTTCAAAAAGAGTGTTTATTTTAAGTGGGAGCTGTGAAGAACTGCTCAGCACAGTTACAAACTCTTCCAAATAAGCTTCTATAAGTTCACAAGCTACAGATTGTGTGTACTGTACCATTTGACCATAAGCTTGCTTTGTTCCATATGTCTGATGTCTGTAACACATCCCCAAAAAATGAACAAACTTAAAATACAGTCTAAATTATTCTACACTCCATACTTAAATTTCTAAACAAATACCACATATTCCCTTTTCTAATTTTTATTTACCTTCAAGAAAATATCTTGGATGCATGACTGAAGAAAAAACTACATGCTACACACAGACATATCTTATTTTTTTAAGAGGAACTCTACAAAAAATGATAAATATCTTCCATAATGAAGGGCTGGTGTTAAAGACTAGTAAGCTATGACCAGATGAACACTGCTATGAACAGGTATAGATGACAAAGACCCCAAGGTGAGACAGAGGACATACCTGGATAGGATTTAGCTGATGCAGGGGAGAAAAAGGAAAAAGAAGGGGAAAATAACCC
>VZRQ01005820.1:3408804-3489185 GCA_013397975.1 Machaerirhynchus nigripectus | reverse complement strand
GGGGCGGGGGCAGTTTTTTTGTGAGATACACATTAAGCACCATTACACCTCTGCATTTCGTGCTGATATTTAATGTCAAACACTTCCTTCTATCAGAATTCGGGAAACATGATCATATTCACATACAAATGTTTCTGAAACTTGCATATGAAGACCTATAAGATCATTAAACTCTCATCTACAATTTTCTTTAATATTTTTCATATGAAATGACTATGTTTTAGAAATCCAAAGTTAAATGAAAACAGTTAGTTTTCCTGACTGCTTTTTAGTGTGTGGACACAAATTTTGGTGGATAAAGTAATTACGGGTAGAAACACAAACTGAAGTTAACAATGATTGAGCCATTTGAACAACATAATACATTTGATATTAAAAAAAGTTAAGAATTATTTTAAAAAAACCAAAATGCTAAACCTAGGCTTATGTGTGGTGGCCACAGAACACTTCTGAAAAAAAAACCAAAGATGATAAAGAAAAAGCTAAAGTAAACTAAATTTTAAAATTAAATTTAAATTAATTTAAATTAAACTAAAGAAAAAACTAAAGTAAACTAAAATTTGCTCCTGTGTTTTTAGTAGGTAAAGTTCCATTAGTTATGATTAATTCCTTCCTAAGGTTAAGGTTCAGACGTGGGCTTTCAATGGCATTTTTCACTGATGAAGAATCATCCACCGCCCTCATGTTGTTGTTGCATTTTCTGTCTGTTCTAGTATCTGAAGTTGCACAGTTCACTGCTCAGCAGAAAGATATGCATCGAATGTCAAGCAAAGCTGCATTATTCAAGGCATAATTCAAAACCTACCAGGCAGACAGCTGCAGGTGAAATTGTTCCTGTCATGTTTCTGTGCTACATCAGTGCAGGTTGCGTTGTTCTGGCAAGGTTGGCTCTGACAGGCATCAAATTCTTCACACAGGGAACCCTTATATGCATCTTCACACTCACAAAAAAACGTTGCCTAAAAAGAAACAGGATACGTACTTGAAAATAAATTTTCAAAGATGATGCTTTCCTGTAACACACTTCTCAACGAAAATGGTTTGTCTTTCCTGTTCATAACAACAGTAGTTGCCATCACATCAATACATCAACTGAACATAGTTACTCTTTGAAATACTAAACCCACACTGATTTTTCAGCTCAAATTTTTAATGATGTTGGGTCATTTCATCTAGACAAGGAGGCTGGGATCAGATCCATAATATCTAAATCATTATAAATTTTTTCTTCCATTCCAGAAATTAGATTTATAGGCTGAAATAACTGCCACAATCAGTAATGAGCAGATTTACTGCAACAAAATCCTCCTACAGATATGCACACTTTACATGGCAGGCTCCCAGAGGCTCACTTCAGTGGTGCTTCAGCAGTAACACCCCCTTTCAACTCTGTTAAAATACGTCTTCTTCTGAATGTATTCACTACCTTTTCCAAACTTTGCTGCTTCATAAAAATCAAGACCATTACACCTGTTAAATGTTTAAAGTACCTACAGGAGGTATGATACAGCACATTTTTCCTGGAAATAAAATAATTAAAATCATATTCAAAAAATCTTTAGGTCACTAAGATTGTCAAGGAAATCTCCAAGAAAAGAAGCAAGGAATGCTCTCTCATCTGTAGTATGCATTTAGACTACAACTGAATCTTTGTTCATTAAACACTAGATGGCAACATCACTCGCTCTCATCTGTTTGAAAGCCGGATCTTTAGTGCTGGAACGCAGCTGTCCCATGCACAGACATTGGAATGCAAAGTGCAGAACACGCATGGAACTAGAAACAAAGAGATAGGGGCTTCTATTTTTACTTGGTTTTGTTTCATATGAATAAGCAGCTGTGACTGAAGTAGAAAATAATCATCTTCACATAAATAAAAAACTTCACTCAGTAAACTCCAGATTTCACTCTTCCTTACAAATACCACACTGGCAGAGTTATACAAGAATAAATATGATACATCTTCAAAACACAAAATGATGAGTATGTTATTTATTAGGCATGCCAGAAGCCCTTCTTAAGTGTACAGTCTACACATGTTCTGGAATTTACCCAAGCCTCTTCACAAAAAAGCTCTGAATATCTCACACATCACCAGTGACAGGTTTCCAAATAAGGCTGTAGTTCAACAGAAAGGAAAGACAGGAAAGCAAAATAGAGTCAAAATTATTATACTTGCATAGCACAGTAACCATCTTTAAAGATAATTCACATGAACTGTCTACAGAGACACAAGCAGCATGGCTCTGCCTGCACTAAAAGCACATCATTACAAAGTAGGTATTAATACATTTAAACAATGAAACAAGCAGTCATTGTTTCAACAATAATGATGATACAGGAAGTTAAAAAAGACTCAAGTAATATATCTCTCTAAGAGTTTGATATAGGGATCAATTTACCATAAAGAGTAGTTAGCAAAATGGATTTTGAAAGCTGCAAAAGAAAAACATTGTACCACTTCAACCTGAAATGACTTATGACAGAGAACAGTTCTGAGATGCTGACAAGTTATTCTATGGAGAAGATTAGGTTATCATCAATTACCCCAATTGATACTATCTTTTTTCCTAAATAGATAACATGTACTAGTACATTTGAGGAAAACTGAGTCGAGAAGCAGCTCCACACTGCCACAATGGTAGAATTAACGTCACTTAGAACTCCAAAATGATCTACTATCAATCCAGAGATCATCTGTGTATTTTACTTAAGTGCAGATCTATCGTATGATTTTGGGTGGCAATAAAATAAATTTTAAAAATAATTTGCTATTGTCCCACCTGTAACATATTATAAATATAGTTGGAATATACCTTTTTGCTATTCTAATTAAGCAGAGTAATAAATACTTTTTTTTACTGTAGCAAAGAAGCTGTTAAGATGACCAGAACAAAATTAGTGTCTACTCTGAGACTTTCAGTATTTAGTACAACTCACAGTGAGTTACTATAATATTTGAGCAAAATGTTGTATGATAACGACATACTTGGAGCATACTGTACCTAGGAAAATAAGTCCATATCCAGGACAGCATACCTTCAGGTATACATGAGGGGTTTTATGATCTGCCTTTTTACAGATTATTATCAAATGGATCTATCCCAAAGCTTCCAGCCCACACAGAAGACATAGAAACCATTGCTATTCCGTTCAATATATTATTTCTCAGTGCAGGCAGAGGCCAGGTATTTTTTGTGTAAATCTCATGGGTTCTAAATCTAGCAATAAAATTTCATATTTACACAGTCAGATCATCCGTATTTTACACTGGAGAGCCAAAGTTATGGAACAGAGAAATCTGTGAGAGAAACAACCCCTTACCTAAGCACAATTGTGGCACTCACAATCAATGGATGGCCCAAGTTCACTTCAAAAT
The DNA here is from genome assembly GCA_013397975.1 of Machaerirhynchus nigripectus. Taxonomy (NCBI): domain Eukaryota; kingdom Metazoa; phylum Chordata; class Aves; order Passeriformes; family Dicruridae; genus Machaerirhynchus; species Machaerirhynchus nigripectus. The sequence continues at coordinate 3,485,806 of VZRQ01005820.1, read as the reverse complement.
CTTACATGAAATCAGAAATTCACACCAGACAAATCTCTCCCGTTTGGGTTAACAGCAAAACTTTTCCATCAACTGCCAACTGTTTTGAGGGCAACTCATCCTGGTGTGAAGCTGAGTACATGAATGTGAGAGTGGTATTTATATTGTGATGATGACAAGACCAGTGTTATACTTCTGACACATTCCTGCTTCCCTTGTGGGCAAGTGGCAAGCATGGCAGCAAAACAGGTAAGAAGTTCATACAAAGGAAGGAAAAGGCATCACGGGCTCAGCATCACCTCACTTCACAGAACTTTGCTCAAAGTGATGAATTTTATGTTCCTTTCAAAAGCAACAAGAACTGAAAACAAAACTTTGCATTATTTGCTTTTCATAACCACACTCTATAAAAAGCATCTAGCTGAGTAGAAGTCAAGTTATATATCAACAAGGAATGAGTAACACTGGCCAAGATTCCCATATTAGACCAGAATTCTTTTTTTTATAGTTGTATGCACTCTGTACATAACAGTATGCCCCTGTGCTTATATCACTGCAGACTGTTAATTACATTTAAATTTCCCATTAAGCAGATGTGTTCCTACATTCTTTTACATTCTACTAGATTTGAAATAAAACTATGAAGTACACAAAACCCCAAAGACAACCATTAATCTTCTTGGTGCTGGAAGCAATGACTACAGCCAGCAGAGCTCTGAGCTTGCTCAAGGCATTAGGCCTTTTATGCATTCTTCCAAGAAGCCGCATCCTGCAAGACTAGATTGTGCAAACCAGAATGAATTATGGATAAAAACAAACAGCAAATCACAAAGGGCACGTTTTAAATTTAAAGAAAATTAAAGTTTACATTCTGCAAAAAGTGTGTCATGGGAAACAGACTCAGTGGTTGTCATGTCAAGTATGCAAATTTGGCAGCTGCTTGTTCCATCGTTAGGGAAATCATCAAGATATTTTAGGGCACATCTCACATAATTTGAGCTAAAAAATGGCAAAAACGTTCTAGTTAATGAAATATGCACCTTCTATTTTTATCTTATGCTGGGCATGAATCGGTTTCCTGTCTGAAGTTCTCTGATGCACCTAACAGGCCAAAGAGCAAGGAAAGCTCACGGATTTAAAAACACAGTACAGACAAAAAGACAAGATGGCATTTTGATTCTCCCTGGAGTAGGAGGCTGGAAATAAATTACCCACATTTTGGTCGCTGTATTTGATGTTCCAGCAAGCTACCCCAGCCCAGCAGGCTACCTAGCACAGGTTTGATGGCATTTGAGAGGATCACTGGGAGGATTCCTCCTTTGTTCAAGTTCTAGAAAATTCAGGAGCAGTTTGCAATAGCAAAAATAGAGGCAATTGCATTTCTGAAGTTAAAATTTTATTTGAATATTTTATTTGAAGATAGATAAATACCTTTTATCATATATTTACATTAATTTTTATGTATTATTTTATATTTAGACATATCGAGAATCCTGCTAATTGCAGATCTCTGACAGCCATTAATTGATAGATACTCTTCAGAAGTGGATTTGGACATGGTTTCTGTGTCCCATAGCTTCAGCCACAGGGTCTTGGTCAACTACAGCCTAGTGCATGTCACACCACAAACACTGCCTTAATAAATTTTCCTGTTATTAGGTTCAGAGAAAGAATAGTGGAAAGATATGTACAGTCCTAAATTTTTCTATTCACTTGCCAGGGAAAACAACAGATTGCATGTGTGCAAGGCGGGGCTCTTCCACCATTAACTGTTCTAGTTTTAACGTATAAAGCTTCCAGTGTCAAGATTACAGGTGGGAGCATACAGATAATGGTTTATCCTTTTTCTGAGTTACATAATTGCTTCTCTTTCTTGCTGTGAAGCCAAACTGTCTTTTTTAAAGAAAATTTTACTTTATTTGCCACATCTTAAAAGATTAATAACACATGGATAATTATTAGAGGCCATATATGCTTTTCCCTTAATACAGAAATGCATTAATTCTTCTGCATAGATACGGGAAGCAATTTATTTTTATTTTGTAACATGACATGAAACAAGAGAAAGAAATTGGAGTCATAAAATTGGACAAACAACATGAAAATATACAAAATAAGGCAATCTATCAAAAGCCTTACCTCTCAAATTCACAAACACTGGAAAAAGACAATATTTTGATATGCTGTTATACACAGTAAACTTGAACATATTATTTAAGTCAAATTCAAAATACTGAATTTATAAAATAAAAATTATAGATACAGTAAAGCACAAAAACTAAACTGGACCAGGAAATAGAACACTGTATCTGAATGAATAATTTATTTGGATACCAGCCAGCTGGTATAGTAAAGTAGCATTAATTTCTAAATTCATCTTGCAATAATTATGTTCACACATTACCTCAAGCATTTTATAAAATTCATTTTTGAGAAATAAAACAGATAATTATTCCAGATGTTAGTACTGCCATGTGTGTATAGATTACTGTGGCAATTTAATTACTGTTGTTACCATCCAAAATACCATTTTTCTATCAAACATGCTTATTGAGAATTTAAATCAGAAAATGGTAGCAGATGAACTAGAAGTGAATTCGCTCAATACACCAAATTTTTTGTGCTCACAGCAGGCTCACAGCTGTTAATATTTACTCAACAGTTACTACTGCTTTTATCTCCCAAATTAATATTAATAAAACCAAAGATTAAATATGCATATTTGTGCTGAAAATGACTTTTAATCCATGAAATAAAAAATAGCGTGTATAGAAGGTAACAGAGTATACAGTAGCTAAATCACAAAAGCCCAGTCTGGTTTTGTAAAAGCAGAACACAGACTGCAAATTTGACAGATTTGGTTCTTATTTTCTTATGTTGCTAAATCATGCAAAATCCCCAGTGTCCAGTGGAATTGCCATCATAATCCCTCAATGTAGTATTATATAAAGGACAAAGCTGTACAGGAAAACTTGCAACCACTACCAAATCACTCCATTCTGTTTCTTCTCATAACTATGGTCAGGTAATTCCATTGCACTGGTCAGTCTATTCTGAGTGAGCAATTATTAAGACATGGAGGGAGAAGTACTAGATTAAAGCAGACCTAAAACCTAAGACAAGGCTGAAAACTTAACAAACCTGAGCACATTTGTCTGGAGATTGGAGATCCCAAGTGCCCACGCCGTGGTCCTCTTTTAAAGAAACTTCCTTCTACAGTGGCAGTAAGATGCATTACGAATTCCCTTATACCTGAACTATTGTTTTTATTGCAGGGTGTGAATCTTTGCATCTTGTATCTGTTATTTTCTTACTTCAAGTGCTTGATTTTCAGGTATAGCAGATAGATATTCTTGTTATTTAGTAACATCTGTGAGCTTTCAAAGCCTGTTACACAGCTGCAAGGTATGCACACACCAAGGACCAAGTACAATTTGCCCTGTGTTTAAATTATCATGGAATTGCCACATTACAGGAATGTCTTGATAAGCTGACCTTACCTCATCTGGCTTGGTGATGCATTTCCCTTTCCCTGAGCATGGGAAGTTGTCTGAATGGCTTCCCACAGGCATGCAGGTACTCACTTTCACCACCACAGTCAGCCGTAGAGCCACAATGCACTTGGTAACTGAATCATTCAAAAAACCTTAAAAAAAAAAAAAAATCTTGCTGTATGACAAAATAGGCTGATACTGATAATGCTCTGCAGCTAGGCAAACAAAGAAAACTGATTTGAAATAAACTGTCAACTAAGAACAAAATTGCTCATACTTAATACACACTTCTCTGAATGCAATGCAAGTAAATACAAATTAAAATACAGTTTGGAGACAAACCTCATTATGTTGATTTACAAAAGGAAGGCAGGATGGTGAAACAGATCTACTTCCAGAGCTCAAACCTACTAGCATTTTTTACATTTCAAAATTAAATGCTTTTGCCTGCTACCTTTTGAAAAGTTAAAAAATATATTTCTTTAATTTCTTTAATGACAAGGAACATTAAAATCAAATTTTGTCGAGAAATATGTTTAAATGAATTCATAAAAGTTACTTCAGAGCTAAAAAGCACACAGATTCATTACAGTCTAGAGACAGCACAACATTTAGTCAAGAGAAAAAAATAGAACAAAATATTTTTAATGAACAGTAACAAACAAAAGTTTCATGAAACAGAACTTCAAGTGAAGTGTCTTTCAGAACAGCTGCTAAGCATTACTTACATTTTGCATATGGAAGTGTCAAGCATGACTAATTCTACAAATTCCACAGAAAATCATATGGAACACTTCCATTCTTTGAACTTCATTTTTAGATTTAGCTACATTTTTAGATTAGCTGCATTCCTTCAGCCATTAGTTGTCTATGATCCCTAAACCCTGCCTTCAAACAGGAAAATCTCATGTACAACATAGACATCACTGGCTTGAGTACAGCCTCTAGAAGTTAGCTGAATATTCTAAAGGATCAGATATAAGAAAAAAAAATGGATTGGGTATAGTTCCAAATGTCTAATGGTCTGTTTTGGCTAGCGAAGATTATTGTAATCTGATGACCTCTTCAAAGCAAGCCAATTTATTCTGGCCTCAATACATACCCCATTTTTACCCATCTGTTCAAAGATGCAGCCAGAATTTTTCTTTAACAATTGAACGCGATTGTCACTGGCAGTCATGCAATTATATGTGAATGCTTGGAAGAATGCGGTATTTAGAAAATGTCTTTGGGTTCACATTTCCTTGTCTGAAGCAGATTGTTACATATTCTTCAGGATAGTTCCCTAAAGAAATATTAAATCAACCTTCTTTGTACTTTGAATCTTGTTACTATTTTGGTATCAAAAGCCCTTAGGCAAACCACTGAAAAAATCATTCTCTCTGGAATGCCACACATTTTCCTGCAATTTCTAATTATCTCACCTAATTTGTAAATACTAGAAAAATACAAACATGGCTATTTATTTTCACTCAATAGAAGTTGCATAAAACTTTCTGAGATCTCTAGGTTTTAAGGCTAAAAGAAGCTTCTCTGACCATCTAAATATAACACCCTGCTTAACTCAGGTCATAGCACTTCAATTAATTCCTTCCCCAATTCCCATAACAGCAACTGAACTAGAGTGAGTTTTAAGTTCTATTTTTAACTTCTAGATAGGAGAATAATTTCAGAACCATATTTACAGCTACCTTCATCTCAGGTCTGGAGAAAAATATTACAGCCATTCATACCATAAAGTAATTTTGTTCAGTTCAACCTTGCTGGTTTTCTAAAGCAGTTAAAACATAATGGCATCAAAGCATTTTTAGTTGCAGAATTCAGGGTTGAGTTATTTACAGTAATATTACGGAAACAATTCTCAAGCCTAAAATATCATAATGTGATGTGAGTAGTCATTTAGATTGCAGAGGAGGCATTTTCAAGCTTTGTGCACACACATTTGATTGTCTGGGAAATGCCTGCACCATTTCCTTGGCAGAATGCATGGTAAAGTACACTACAGCTCATTCCACCCTGGTAGTTCCACACACTTACATCTGGGAGTAGAAAGCATGGATGCTCCTGTTTCACTCACATCAAGAAAGTTAAGAATGAAAAATAAGGAGTAAAGCCAAACTAAAAGATGACAGATGTCCTAACTATGTCCAGACACTTTCAGAAGAGCACATCATGCCATTCAGATTACCACTACTCAAACACACAGTGTATGCTTTCTAGACTACACAAACTGGTTTGCTTCCTTCACAAGCCCCATTTCAGAGCAATACCTTCCTTCTAAGCACCGGAGTCTGAGGTCAGCCAGCTGGTCCACAGTGGACAGCCCCAATAGGGAAGACTGAAGCTAACAGACCACCAAGAACATTATCATATTGCTCATAACAGTAAGGAAAGGCAAAACACTCCACTATAAATTATTCACTAACTCTTGGTATGCACCCAGCATGCTCTGACACACACCAACGCCTTTTGCATTTGGCTCAAATGTGTTTCTCTGTATTCTACACAGTGAATAAATGTATTCTGAAGATACCCACCTTTGGCTGAAACAATAGATTATCCTTTTAGTTCCAGTTCACAGAAGTGTAGGTCTTTGAGTTCACCTAAAGGTTTCTTGGATGAGTGAGAATGACTGCCAAGGGGATTGGACACTCACTCTCGACAAAGTATCAGTCCTCGAGTTTTCACCTTATTTTTAGCCTGGTTTCCCAAGGAAATGAGACAGCAGTGGGATGTCTATCAGTTTCCATCTGTTCTCGTTTTCTCTCTCAACACTTTCCCACACCAAAAGCTTTTGGGGTCAGTAGCCAACTTCAACATTTTGCAAAGCAGTGAAGTTCTCAAAGACACTCAGGGCCTACAGCTTCCCTACAGAGTAAACAGCCCTGGCACCAAGGGCATTGGTAAGTCAAGATGGTAGGAAAACTAAAAAGGGCCCCAGAATAAGGTGATGTAAATTCTCCACCCCATTCCCCATGTACAGTACAGTCAGCTTTCATTATTTGGAAAATGGAAAACTGAGATATAGTTAAATGAAAGAAAAACAGACAGTATCAGTCCTTCAGGATCAAAGCAGCAGTACATGGTGTTCCTGCACCATAGCTTCAGTTCTTGTCACACAGTAACACAGGGAACCTATGATACCTCCAGATCAGATTTCAGCTTCTAGAAACAACACTGATGTTATCAAAGCACACTGAGCATCGTTTATAAGCCTTAGCGGTCTGGCATAGAAGCTATTTAAGTGTATCTGATAGTTCATCCACAGATGATGGAAAGTCATAGAATTAACCTAAAGTGTCAAAAAGTCATGAGGAATTTTCTGTTTGACCACATCTCTCCCACCACAAGAGAAAACGTTATCCAGCAAGCTAAACAAGAGTGGTCAATATACTCAGCCTCTTCATTTGTGGCCACTGAACTTCGTAGACATAAGAATACTTTAACGAAAGGAAGCTAGGAAAGAAAGAAAACTGTATTTCGATTACAGTACCCACCAGGAAAAAAAAAAAAAAAAGGAAAAAGAAAAAGGGATACCTGAATTCTAGATCTTCCTCCTCAAATGTTTTATGCCCAAATTTTATCCAAAGATTATTTCATGTCCATGCATCATGTGATATAGCTAACATTCAATACCATGAAAATTACTATGAAAACAGAGGTCTGTACTAATCACCACCATGCTTCAGTGCCTTTTTGGATCTAAGCATGAAGCTGGAAATTAACTATATGAACCAATTTCCCTCTAGCACTGCATATCACAACCTCAAATGGTTTTTCATCTAGCAAATCTAAGCAAGCTCAATCCTTCTCTTGGTCATACAAGTCATGTTCAACTAATTTTAGAGACCTAACAAATGAAAAAGCATAACAAGATGTTCTAACGATGCACTTAATTCTGAAAATGTACCCTTACATGTTAATGTAGTAAAGGCCTGCTTTTGATTTACAAATGGACAAAACATTTATCCCCTTTTCCATGACCCTAATACTCAGGGTCATTAAGGCCTACCAATACCCTCAGGACCCTGACACCAATACTGTTCTACAGAATATGGAAAATGGGTCAGGAATCCTTTCCTAGTTTGCCTCAGGATGATTATCATACATAAGAAAATAAGAAGTGAGAGACAGGTAATCAATGCCATTTGCAATCTTTGATGCAGAACATCAGTGCCATCAGCACCGTACAAAATATCTGAGATCACTCTGTAATGATGCTGCTAGGCAACATAGCATCTGGGGATACAAAAATACAGCTGCAATAGCAAAATTTCTATTTTGTCCACAAAAAGCTCTATTTATAGGCAGTACAACTCTCCCAAATTCTATATACATCAGTGTGCTTACTGTGCTTTATTCACAGAAGCCTTGGTCAGACACTGCTTTTGAAAGTTTATATAGATTTTAATGAGAATCAGTTCAAGAAATGTTTAAAATATTTTATTTTTCAAAAACTCACATGAAATGGCATTTTAAAGATTTTTTTCCTGGGAAGTGACTGAAAACCTTCTCATTGCATTCATTGTCTTCTCCAAATTGCTATCACAGTCACAATCAGTTTTTAGATAGATATGCTTTCTTCCTTCGCTACCAACAATGAAAACAGCCTGGGCTCCTAAAATCAAACATACACCTTCTTCTCATGCATAATCACTTAAACGTAAGAGTGCTGCTGCTCAAGTTACATTCTCAGTAACAATACTACAGTTCTACCAGAGGCAGATTGACAATAAGTGTTGCACTGGTGTAAGAGCAAAATTTGGGTGTCAGAAAATTATTACCAAGACTTTGGGAAGAAACAGCACACAGCTTGACTTTCAAGCTGGAGCTCAGTTTTGCAGGACTGGTAGTTAGAATATATTTATGAACTGAGCAAACCAGCTGAATTCACTTAGCACAGAAAAATCCCATGTTCCATTACATTTCCTCTGTAACAAATGTCAATTTCTGAATCTCACTGTTACTTAAACAATTACCCAAGTTAATAGCCTGACTGGACCAAAACCCATGACCGAACTATGAAACAGTCAGCTAGCAAGAGTACACTTACTCTTACAAAGCCACTTGAATACAGCTTATTAAGGAGCTGTGGCAGCAGCTTAAAGTGTGACCTTCTCCCACAGCTTCAAGGACTCAGCTTATGGTCCAAAGTAATGGTGAAAGCCCAGCAAAGGGTGACAAGACTATTCTTCCAAAAGATTTCCTGTATCACAATTTCCCAATATATCTTTATTTGTCAGCATTTCAGCCACATTTGCCAAGCTGGCAAAAACTATTTTGGGCCCAGATGTAGACCACCAGAATCTCTGATTCCACACTTTGCAAATGCAGTTAAGTGTGGTGGAATACCAATGATGTAGCTGGGACTGCGCTAAGAGGAGCTGCAGAAGAGGGGATGGCAAGGTTAGCTGGGATATATCTGTAGTGACTGGTTCAACTTGGAGGCTCTATGAGTGGCTATCCTACTTTTAAATACACGTTACAGTATGTTACACTACTAGCTGAAGATCTCAAAGCATTTTACAAGCATTATTAAAATGTGTCTCACACAGGTACACTGCATAATGTACCAGTTAGGCGCTGGTATCTGTATTTCACAGATCAGGTTAAGCACTCTGTCCAAAAACATATCATGCAAACAACCATGTGATCAACTTAAAATAAATATCATGATTGTGAATTGGTCACAGAAGTCATATTTGAAGAATGAGGAATCTTATGATTAAAGAAACAAGCGAAAGGTATTTCACCAAACATTAAAAATTTGAGTAGATGAACCTCCAGAGACAGACTAGAAAAATAATTTCCCATTGTTATTAACTAGAAAAAAGCCATGAATAAAAATTAATTTTGAATAATGTGCTGATTAATTAAATCTTAAAGAGTAAAATTTATTTAAATGCTAGCTTAAAACATAATACAATGTATAAAAATAGTAACTAGTTTAATGTTTACATCTATTTATATGTGAGATGAGGTACATGCAACTTGATCATAAACGACAGGATAGTTATTTTATCATACTTATAAAGATACTCTTTCTTATATAGGCTAACAGCATTCTTCAGAATGGTTTGGATTTCAGCTGAATGCTTCATTTTTTTGCCTTACAAGGCCATCTTTTGAAACAAATCATTGAAATTAACACTCCACTGCGCTTTTCTTGCTGTTTCACCCTTTGCTGCTGCTGCTATTGTTTACCAAAAGGCCATTTTCTGCAAGGTTAGCTCTTGCGCCCAGAACCCCAGGGAAATGTTCAGTTGAGCACAATGCTCAAATCTGCAGACAATAGGGCCCTTCCAGGCAAATTACACACTTAAAATTGAGAACCCCACTAACTGGAGCAGTTGTCACCAAACCCCCGCCAGCGAGGCCGCCTTGCACAAAAGCAGAGGAACAGTCACGCACGCAGCCAGAGGTTCTGCACATCAGCTGGGCACAAGCACGGCGTGAACACTCCAACCACAGCGTGTGCAGGGCACGGAGATTTAATTTGGTCCAGAGTGAAAGAGGGTTAAGTCAAATGACTGCACATATGCCATGGACTGGGAGCTCACACAGATGCTCAGCTGACACATGGCAACTTGTTAAAGCTAGAGTAACTTGATTACGTGGCTTTCGGTGAATTCAATTCACACATCTATTATGAAATAAAATTGTCCTATTTAATTTTTTGCTGAAGCAAAAACAATTTCAAGATGTGGTAAACTGCTTTCTTTAGACAGAAATGTGCATGTTTTAGAGGCCTGTATACAACACGAAACACAACATCTCAAAGCCCCAGCTACAATTTGCCTCCTTATCTGAAATTCTATTGCCAGACAAAAAGAGCTAGAAAAGACCAACTCATTTCAAAATATCTCTCTAGATTGTTTATGTTTCACATAATGTTTTTTACACTGTTTCATTTTGCCTATTCAATATAACTGCAGTCATATTGGTGGTGACTACTCGTTAATGCATGATGCAATCTTGCACGGAGACTTGTTAAATAACCGAAGAACAACAGAAGGGTAAATAACTGCTCAGGGCAGAGTTAGAAAAGAAAATACTTTCTTGCATTTGAAAGGCAGGACAGCATTTTGGATTGGAAAATATTATCCTTCCTTACATAGAACCATATGGTTCCCACACTTATTAAAAAGCAGCAGGTATCTTGTGCTTGAGAAGCCAAGCATTATTTTTCCTTTTTAAGCCAAACCTCAGAAAGTTTCATGGAATTCAAGCAAGCTGCCTTAGAGGTGTTGGCATTTGAATGGCATCAGTACTCTTCATCTCACCACAAAGATGCTAGAGCACCTATTTTCAAGTGAGTTTGTACAGCTACCAATTTCATTTAAGGAAATATTTATTAAATACTTGGTAAGTATAGTTTAAAGTAGCTAATTATATTGTATTGATCTAAAAGGCTGGGCATCTTGGAGAAAACCAGATGACATGTCAAATAATGTCAACTGACAAGTGTACATCAGTTTTTGTTTGCTGTGATGAAAATAAGCATTATAATTTAAATACTGTGCTGGAGGATTTATTTTCTGGTCAGATAAAAATATTAATTCATATTAAATGTTAAACCTTCTACCTTATTATCTGAGAAATAGCAGTTTTGCTTATAAATGTTTTCCTTTGATTTTATAAGCAGACAATAAGCTAAAAAGCTATTGTAGCAGTATCTCAAGCAAGTCACTTTTTAAGCAGCATCTTTACTTTCCTTTTAAGCAGCTGCTTAAGCAGCGCCGTGGAAGTGCTAAATAAAGCACAAAGTCTAAAAGCAAGTCGTTTCAAGCTATTTACAAGCACTTTTTTACAATTAGATAGATACAAACTTTTCTATCATATTACCTATGGGGAAATGGAGGCAAAATAATAATGCCCAACTCTTTGTTTTACTATTATTCTGAAAGAGCTCCCATCATTACTGCTTCAGCTCTGAGCACACCGAGGCAGAAAAGCAATTTTTCCAACATTTTATCATGAAAGCAGATTTTTTTTCAACAGAAATAATATCCTAACAGCCATGATAAAGACCTGAAAACATAATTTCGTTTTTTAATGTTGTTAGGAGAAAGAAAGGAAATAGGTTGCATAAACGCAGAGTCGGCACCGCCAGCTCCACCTTCTACATTATGCCCAAAACCTCCAAACAAACAATTCTTAAAACTAAGTAACAATCATACAATAATAATACAATATGCAGTTTCATATTGGTATGAGAAGGAAAATGGCATGACGCTGTGTCAGGAGAGGTTGAGGCTGGATGTTAGGAAAAGATTTATCACCCAGAGGGTTTTTGGGTACAGACCAGGCTCCCCAGGGCAGTGGTCACAGCATCAAGGCTGACAGAGTTCAAGAAGTGTTTGGACAATGCTCTCAGGCACAGGGTGGGATTGTTGGGGTTTCCTGTGCAGGGCCGGGAGTTGAACCTGATGATCCTGAGGGGTCCCTTCCAATATTCTATGATATTCTATGAATTATTACTCAATCTCCAAATTCATTTAAAAAAAGGCTATGGTTGTTTTGGATCCTAGCTGTTAACTGGATTGTTAAATATGATCTGCTATCTGTACATCCACACAGGTGTATCTATACCAGTTTTCCAAGCAGACTGGAAACTGTGTGAAATTAGACCTGCCTGACTGCAGGTCCACCAACCACATGTGTACCTCTGGATACACCGGAAGCACTGAACTGTTGCCTTAGTAAACAGGTACATTAATCTAGCGCCAGGGTAAATTAACTGACTGGTACAGAAACAGATGGTGTACAATCACTGTAAAACTTCTAAAATGTGAGCATTAAAAAAAATATTTTAATGCTTTTATTATACATTGGGTTTCGTTTTTTCAGTATTTTAACAGCAGCCTGTGTTCTCAAAATTAATGTTCCAGTTCTCAGTCAGAGCGTGATAGCCTGCTTGGATAAAAAAGATGTGTGTAAAAAATCATAAAGGACTTTTTTGGGAGATGCCATACCAGCTGAGAATGTCCTTCAAAGCCCTTTAAAGGCCTTTTAATTTTTTTTTTTTAAATTTTAATGCATCATTTTTCTCAAGACCGCTATTATTTAATCAATTCAGTAAATCTTCTGTGTTTGCAAACATCTTGTCTAGAAAAATATATACACATTCCAAAATCCAGTATATTATTCCCTGAAAGAGAGAAGGGCACAATGCTGGGTAGATTAGATTCCTCCCAAAATACATAACAAGCAGCACTTTTAACTCACTCCAGAGATCCTTAGCTGTAACCTATTAGCATTCATGAGAACTTCTGAAAGACTCCTGCACAAACTGACGGTGCATCAGGGAACTCTTATCTCATTTTTTCAGACTTGTAAAATGTATTTCATCTGATTTCAATTTTTCAAGATATATTGCAATGAAGAATAGGTGTGTGACTAACAATGTAAAGTTTTGCAGTTAAGTCATTTTCAAATGTTCTAGTACCATTACTGCCAGCATGGACATATGAAGATCCAGAAATAAAACAAATACTGATGAGACATTTTATAAATATAAACAGTTTATGCAGAAATCACTCAACTTCAAAGAACATTTGGACAAGAGTATGAATCTGTAAGTCTAATTAATGGGAAGTCTGCCTTTCACTTCAATAATGTTTTAAATGTCGAACCCCTAATTGTCATCTCCTGTTTAAAGACAGTATTAAATCCCTCCTGCTTCCCTTCCTCACTATCTCTTTGGTCAGTCATGATGCCCACCCATAGCACTCCACAGAATAGGTACTTTTCTGTAGAGATATTAAAAACATTCCCTTTTCAGAAATGCCCTCAATTACATACCCTTTTTTAAAATCTTGGTTTCAAAAGAAACATTGCTGCAAACCGTGAGCAGAGATGAACAGCTCACCTGGCTTGTCCTACAGACCAACCACCTCGTGACCACCTCTGTCTAGCAGCAACCTGGCAGTAAAAGCCACCAGCCCCTTGGGATGTGCCATGCGCTTCATCCTACTCCTAATCCACACAACTCACTTGCTCACTTCAAAGCCTGAACCATATTGGGTTTTTCCCCCCACTGGCTAATGAGTACACTTTCTAATAAAACGTAACAAATTATTTTAGAAGACTGGCACGTGTAGTAGCAAATCATACGGAGAAACTCTTTAAAAGTACTCTGAGCAAAGCATGGAAGGTACGTGTCACAGAAGGTACAAGCCAGTCTGCTGCGGGCCACAGGTGGGTAAATGCTGTAACTGAACCACATAATCATGCTGCACAATCACAGCACCATAACTCTGTCCCTGCACGGCAAGAGACTGTTTGCAGATGCAGCAGCCATTTTATAAACCCCATTACAGAATACAGAGTGCTCTTTTTGGGTTAGTTGTGTTACACTCTCCACCTTCATTCTCACACAGTGCAGGTACTGTCTCTGGGGTGAACAGCTCTGTGCTGACAGGGGCTATTTTTAGATCTCAGAAACCACGTTCTTCCCAACCTCCAGACACTGCCCTGAACCACATGATCAGCAGATCAGCACATTACTGCTGACTTCGGAGTCTTTTCAATCTTGTCTAAACAACTTTAAACTTGTGTCACCACAAGCTAACACAAAACAAATAATATTTCCCTAAATGTTTTATCTTTGACATAAATAACTTATTCAAAAGGATTTGCAAGAGGCAATTAAACCACCTTGCTGAGTAACAAAACTTGGAAGGAACACAGTGAGAAATGACTCAAAAAGGATGTAGATCAGAAAGACACACACACACGGAGAAAGTCAAACCAAAAAAAACCTACTCAGATCTTCCTCATTTTTCTTTTACAGTTCTAACTAGAAATTTTTTACAAAATAAAAAAAATGCCGTTGTACAAAATTCACCAATTAAGAGAAGAAATCTTTAAAACCTCATTTGAATAAACACAAAAAGAGTGGGGGAAGGAGAGGAAATTATATAAAGTAAATGTATCGACTGACATGGTCCACAGCCTTACTGTGTGACTCCGATTGCAGCAGCCTACAACACCCTGTGGCCTCCTCATATCATTCTAGCTTAAATATCATCAATAAAAGCATTGGCAACATTATTGCTTTTTTATATAAAGTCACCCGCTCTAACTTATTGTACTTTAGAATAAGCTTGTCATGTACATCAAGAAACATGGAAATTTGTCTATAAGAAAAGCTTTCTTCAAGTGACTTATTGAAAGCTAAATGATTAAAAACTTTTGAGGCACATCAAATTGACAGACCTCTTCCATACATCTGGATCAAATCTGAAGTAAAGATCAAATTATTTTTCTATAAGCCTTGGCAGAATTACGGATTTCAGTTGAGTGAAGATAAAATTCATTTACACACCAAATAACTGAGTTACTTTTTAAGTTTTACACCCAAGACTTACACTTCATTGGACAAAAACTGATGGTGGGAAGTAAGCAGAATATTTCCATACAACTGAGAAGGAAATTCAGAGGCTCTTAAACTAAAAAATTCATACCTTAATTTCCGCAGCTGGAAAATTTTACAAAGAATTTCACTATCAGGAAATTAAAAAGAAAGACCAAAGAAAGTATTGAAAAGCACATGGAAGTAAAGCAAGAGGTCTCAGAAAACTTGTACTGCATGAAATAAACCATTTTTTATGAACTCAAGCTCATATTCATCAAGGAAAAGGTACATTTTCACCTCATGTTACCCAGCACACAATAAAAAATTCAAAGAATCCCAGGGACAGAAATTCAGCTGTAGAGATGAGTAGGACAAGACAAACTATGAAAGAATAACACAATACACATTTTAGTTATCTAAATTAATAGCCTGTGCTGTAGGGCTTGTACAGTCAAGTGGAGCCTCCACAGAGCAACTTGGGCCCTCCAGTTAGCAGGTTAGACCAAGCTGTGCCTTTAGGCATTTTCACCACTGCTTAAAAGTTACCAATTATCCTGTCTCCAGGACACTTTTATCATACATTAACTTCCACAAAGCAAATGCCAAAATTTATTCCAGAGACACGAGAGGATAGCTTTAACTCTGATAAATTAAATGCAAAACTAGATTAAAGGAAAAAAAAAGTCTAAAACTAAATATATTAAAAGGAATAACAGTACTTTTAAACGAAACTGAAAAATTATTTGAAGAAAATAAACATCACCAAAAGAAACTTCTGACAATAAGAATAAAATTATTCTACTAACAACCTTCAAGCAGTATCTTTGAAAAGTGATAGCTCAAAAAGGAGAGAACAAGGTACTACTTCTACATTTGGGGATTTTCTGTATTAGCTACACACTTAGAATTTGTTCCAGTGTTTCTACATTAGAATGCTTTTAATTTTACATTTATTAGTATGGTAAGTTTTCAAATAACAATTGTGGCAGTTTATAGGTCCTTAAAAAATATACAGCATTTCAAGCAGATAACAATAAGTGCTTTTATTACAATGACTTTGGTTTCATGTCATTGGTATAATAAAACATCTGCCCAGAAATCTCAATTTAATTAAGTCTATTGTGTCTATGCATAAATATGGCATTAAATCTGTATTATTTCCCATACCCTTAAAAATAACATATCAGCCTATTTTCGTTATACTCCTTCCACAAAGATGCTTAACATTTAATTGCTGAGTGAAAAAAATAGTGTATTTCTAAGGTTCCATATTCACAGAGACAACACTAGAAGATAAGAAAGTGGTGCAATTAAACACTGTTAAAATATAATAGGAAATCTGATCTTCTAATATATTTTTTCAATTTCCCTGTGTAGAGGCTTAAGCTTCTTCACAAAGCATCCTATAACACAATTCCTGACACAGAAACACCTTAAGGATTCAATTATATACTGCAGCATTTATCTAAAGCTTATTAAAATAGAACACATAAAAATACCTTGCATCATCTCAAGGTATCAGACAAAAATGACCATGTAGATTTTAAAGTGAATGGTGACAACTGGGTAAGAATTTAGTGTAGTTCTTGTCTGGTTTGAATGGACCAATGTCCGAAACGGGGTCCTAATATCCCATCAGGATCTTTCAGCACTTAAAGGAATTAGTCCTTTGTTCCTCTAAATGCTGAGTAAACCATCAGCTGTCACTTAGAGGTGATGGACAGAAAGTCAGTATGTTACCCACCAATAAAGTAGTTGTTTCCTAATGCGAGCATTTCTTCAGAAAGCACAAGTCCACCCAGTGCCTGGAGAAGAGTGACACTTCTGCCATCAATAAGTGAACACTGCTTAAATCCAGTGCTTGTGACCTTCCATAGCAGGATGAGAGAAGCAGTAGCATCTTGCCTTATTCTAAGAAAAGAAATTATGAGAATATTTACACTGAGAGAAATTGATGTTATTAGGAAGTACATCACTGTAGAACTGAAGCTTAACGAAGATGGGAAACTGAAACCTATCAGGTATGGAATCAGGAAAAATACTGAATGTTTTTAGCATGCCCACAAAATTTAAATATGCTTCAATTGTAAGATTTGCATAATAGTTTATGTAATACCAGATTAAATCATACAGAGTCCCAATTTCTGATACTTGAAGGTCACCATCTGAATGCCCAAGTTTTACATAAATATCACGTAATAGTAAAGGATCCTTATGCAGTCTTTGTTTTATGCCTTTTCGAGTAGTACCTCCATCCTACATCTACAATGCCATCATTTTCTGCAGCTGAAGTACATCCAGCCGTGTTGTTTACTGAAGAACATTCAATGTTCGTTCAATACCAGGAGACAGATCCTGGTAGAAACCCTCATTTGTTTGACACACCAGATCGAAGATTCGGGACAGTTTATTCTTGTAAATCAAATGAGTCATGTAATGCTCCCAAGGTCACTGAGGCCATGGTGCCTTCCTGAATACTGACAGATTGCATGGAGAGTCTACGAGTGCATACACACTGTCGGCTCCATTAGGGAGCGCTGGACCCTAAGCCAGTCTTTGTCCTCGCAGGGCACTTTTTTCCCTCCTCACCTCCATAAAGAAACAATAAAAATCTGACATATTTCTGGCAAGGTCCCAAATATTTGCATTAGTTTCCTGTGAAGGAAACCCAAACGAGTTTGAACAATCCTCCAAAAATTCAAACACAACTGCATCCAACTGCTAAAAACTGGTAATTCTTCTCCTACTGAAAACAGACCTCCAAATACCTAGAGATGAAGCTCTGTTCCACAATTTCCTGTAGTGATACTGTTTCAATCCTGCTAAAAACACAAGGCAGTTTATCCCTGGTCACTTGTTATTTGACTTCAAAACAAGAAAAGCAAAGTTTTGTAATCATGTGTGACAGAAGCTGAAAAAATGTTGCAACTAGACACCATAAGAAGTAAATTTTTACACTATTTTGCATCCTCTTTAAGAACAAGTCCAATATCTATTCCAAAAGCTGACTGTCTCACTTTTAGAACAAGATAGCTTGTTTCACAGTTTAGGTCTCATCTGACAATTAAAAAAAATCAACTTACTAAACTGGTATTATTTTCCTTTCACAAATAGCCATTAAATCAGATATGTTACTTGGGCCTTTAGGATAATAAATAAAATGAAATAAAAATGGATCTTGACTTGCACTAACCTACCCAGATATAAAACATTACTGAATATATACAGTGCAAAAATTATCAAAACTGACTGGGTACTCTGCAACCTCCTTTAAAACGGGGTTTCTCCATCAAGGCTCTTAAATAGAGCTTTACAATCCACAAATGCTGGCTTTTTCCTGATTCCAAGAAAAGACACTTGTTTGCTTTCAGATTCCACCCAGCCAGGGCACCCACACTCCCAGATCTCTTCCTGACTGAGGCTTAAGGCTCATGAATGAGCACAATTCAAAGCCCCGTGGGAAGGGTGGGACGGCCCCCACGTTTAACAGTTACTGCTCCAAACTGTCTGCAGCTTGTCTGCTTGCATCACTTTGTTTTTTCCTGTGAGCATGGCCTTTCTTAACAGAAACATGGGATTCTGAAAGGTAAGATGACAGTATGAGAAAAGTACACTGTTTTGGGAAAATGTAAGTCTAAAACTGCAGCAAAGCTGTGAGCCAGAGAACTACGTTGGCAGATTTTTTTTTTAATAAAATTTCCAATAAGAAAATGCCTCATCCCAGCTGACAGAATCAGATCCTTCTAGGAAGTCAGGTTCTGTTAATTAAATGTAACAAAGCAAGTACTGGATCCAAAAAGCATGAATTTGAAAAATGAATAACAGAATGAATTCAAATTTTTGAGAAACGTGGTTTTTAGGACATACACAAAGATTTCACAGCTGATGATGACATCCAAAGCAATAACCCAAAAATCAAATACAAATTCAAAAAATACGTGCATGCATATAGTCAACAATAACACTTTTCATCAGCAAGTTCTTCTTGAGATTAAAGGGGGAAAGGAAATGTCCTATCTTCTCCAAACTGACATCTTCAACACATCTGCCCTAATTTCTAATGTTTTATGATAGCCCAGAGACAGCTTACATGCTTACATCTTCTAAAACATTAAATATGTGTGAGAAATGACAAGCAAAGAGCTGTCGTGGCTCTGCTACATGCTTGAAGCCTGTCTGAATTCTCTCATAGTCTTTTAGTCATTTGACAAATCTGTCTATCTGAAAAACTGTTGTCTACAATATCCAGTCAAACGAAAGTAAAAGTGCTTTTATATTTCATCAAATATCAGAATATTCTCACTTTATTGATGTATTCTGTGGAACTTCAAAGGAGATAAGACGGCCTCCAGCAGAAGTATTGGAACTGGCATTTCCACAAGCCACATCTGGGATTATCTGAAAATAAAAACAGCTTTTTTTAACAATAAACCATAAAATCCGACCAAAGAAAACATGAAAGAATTTTTTTACAAATGACACTAATAGTCCAGCAGTCATCTTCTAAAAATCCTCAGGAACGTTCACTGAAACCTTTATGCTGCCAACAAAGGTGCTGAAAATTCGCATAACCATCCTTTCAGGGTTTTGTTTTAACAAAAAATTCCTGCACGGAAGTGTAAACTTCTAAAGACATCTTCCTTTAAAAGTAAACGTATTTAGAAAAAGATGAATAGCCTTCTGGTCTTTTAGAATAATAAATAAAGCTCTAACATTTGCCAAATCCAAGAAATAGTGTATCGTTAATTTATGCAAGCCTGAAGGATTTATAATAACAATTACAAACATTGCCTTTCTACAACATTGAAATATGTTTTTTTCCAAACACAGGTTTCCTTTAAAAAACACTCTCCCACTTACCCATACTATTCTTTCCAAGTAAAAGATGCTTGGACAAACAGTGCTTTCAGATGGAAAAAAAAATTATGATCACAGTGAGAGTGAAAGGATGCGTTTGCCAAATCTAGTGACACCTACTAGGGCACAGAAATGAGTTACTGCATTAACTAGATGAAGACACCATACAAAGTGTCATGCAACACAGGAATCACAGACAGACTCCTTAATTATTCATATCTTCAGAAGTATTAATTTCCTAAAGACAGTTTGAATATTATTAGTGTTTCCAAGGGTCTATTTATTTCAATTAAATAATATTTTGTGTGGCATAATTGAGTCTATCACTTAAAATCATCAGAAGTTTTAAATAACTTTTCATGCATCTTCATCAACTAGCCCATGTAATATCACACTGGAAAAAAACCCCAACAAACCAGTTTAATCTCCAAATTTCTAGGCAGTTTGCAATGTTATTCTTTCAGCCACAGAGAACGTTTGCAAGCTTTTTACATCAACCTTACTGAAAAAGCAAAAATACAACCTGACACACTTCCATGAATTAATCTTACATCAAAGCGAAAGCCAGAATAAAATTTTAAAATTTAAATAAAATTCAAACTCACATTTTAAATATTACATGAATGTAATGAAACACATGTAAATACGTGAACAACAAAAGTCCAGAATATGATGCAAGTAATGGTTTTTAGGACACTCAGAGCTTATCTTGACTCAGGCAAGACAAATACTCAGTATTCGTATTTCCCAAGTGAATGATTTCCCAGTTTCTAGATTACTCAATTCATTGTTGAATTCCCTGGTGCACAGAATATGAATACATGTAATTTATGAAAATAAAGTGAGATGCAATTTTATTGTATTTTTTCGAATTAATTTTAAAAAATATAATACATCCATTACAGTTTTTAAATCTCAGAAGTCAAAACTATGGACCTAACAGAGTACAGTGCATCCAAAATCAGTTTGGCTAACACTCTTCCTTTTATATTTGCCAACATTTAAAGTTTTTTTTCTTTGAGAATCTATATGCCTACTGGAACAAAGGGAAAAAAGAAACCAATATTTCTGTTCTCATAACACTCTTATACTACATCTAAAATACATTAGCTTTTATAGTATTTCTATAGTTTTACAATTTCTTGCTCCTATTATCTTGGAACACAAGGGGGGAAATTGTAATTTAAGCATTTCATTTACCTTACTGTTTAATATTAGAAGTTTTTAAAGTAAAAGATGTCTTTGATGTCTTTGCAACTAGAATAAAATAAAAGAATAATACAAGCAAGAGCTGAACAAAGTGACTGCAAAACAAGCGCTGAGATTTAACCTTGACAAAATGGAAAAATAACCCCAAAAAAACAAAAAAAAAAGACTTTAGTTTGCAAACACATCAGAATTTAGGATTACTCAGCAGGAAAAGCACACATAGAAAATATTGCAATGATAATCAGAAGAGTGAAAGGCAAAATGCATGATTTTGACTCTTCTATTAAAAGATCTGTAATGCCTGATGTCTTTCTCTAGGAACTCCATTTGTAAATGGCCCTGACTTCCTGCCCTAAGAGTCTGGTAAAATAACCATCTAAACCAGCAGGATGCTAAGCCCAGGATTTTACAAGAACTGAAATTTGAAAATTTTTATATATTAACAACCCTGATACTTGGATCAGATGAAAAACAAAGGAAGAAGCAGAAACTCTCGTAAGGAAAAAAAATGGTCCCAGCAGTGTCCTATTTCAGTCAAGTACTATGCACACAAAAAATGACAGCTTTGACACCTGAATTAGGAAACAAATTGCAGTTTTTTCACAGCTGTGAGAAATTTGTATAAAGATTTTTAAGTGTGTCACTTTCATGTCTTAACGGAGCGTTCTGCAAAACTGAACTACTGAAGAATGAGGGCAAAGACAACCAATATATTACAACAATAAAGGACACTCAGAAGATGAAAATGATCTGTCATTTTCACTCTCAAAAAAAAAAAAAAGAAAAAAAAAAAAAAAAAGACNNNAAAAAAAAAAAAAAAGGCTGCTAGAACTGGTAGGAGATATTTAAAACTGAAGTCACTGGGAAATATACTTTAGTGATTTCCAGAGAACAAAATAAAGATTATTCCTAGTCTAAAAAAATACAAATAGAGTAGCTATCTAGAGTCATTTAAAGACAACCAAAAGACAACATAACAAAGCTGCAATGACATCAAACACTTCTCCTGAAGCATTTAATAGTACAGAAACTTTAGGACAGCATGAAGGTTCTTGGGGGACAGACTTATAAACATTTACACAAATGATGCAGCTACTTTAAAAATAGCTGCCAAAGAAAACAAAACCTTCATGCACCTTCCAGAGACTAAAGCATGTTTAGGAGCTGATTACAAAGACAAGCTCCTGTGTCAACAGAGAATACATTCAAGACTGTTTTTCAATACCTTATTTAGAGTTTAAAATTATTAAATATCAAATTGTTGACAGAAAGAATTCCTCTTTACATAAATGTTCCATAAGTTTGCGTCTAAATCATGGGGTTTTTCCTTAGAAGGTAACGTAATATATAAAAACTATACTTCTGCTTCAAATGCTTGAAGACTTAACACAGGTAAAAGAGCAGCATCATTTGAGAAAGCAAGAGTGAAACCTTGAGAAGAGTTCTTACTCCTACGATCTCTGCCTGGGCCTTGCCAAGACAGCAGTGATTTTGTTAGATTTCCTTACCAGGCCATAGCAGTGGTATAGAGGAGATGGCAAAGAAAATCAGGGGTGGTACCTAAGAAGAGAGCAACAAACTGTTCTTCCACATTACAACTTTTCTGAAGAAATTAAATAGCACGAGTTAGACAGATACTCTCCTGCCTTACAAAACCAGAATAATGAGATATACACTTAATTCAAGAACTGCTGAAATACATACATAAATCCCAAGGCAATATTTTTACATGAGTGAGTGCCTTTATTACTTTGCTAAGTGTACTAGACTTTAATTCAATGAGGCTGAGTAGCATACAGACTCTAAGTCTACATTTATGCAGCCTCTCAGTGCTGAAATTAGTTCTCTGAAGATAGCTATTGTATATGAAATTTCATAGTATATTTCTTGAAAAGTTGAGTAGACATTTGTAATTCTACAAGGCCTTATCAACACAGGCAGACTAATCCTGACAGTGCAAAATACAGCCATTCTGCTACCATGATACGTTTGCATTTCTTTTGTGTCTCAACCCCAAGTTCATAGAATGGCAGAAGGCTTGTACTTCTTGCAAAATATGCCACACTGTCCTAAAATTTAGAAGTGGTAAGTGGAATGGCCAAATTCATATGAGCCTTAGAAAGTCCTCACTACCCTATTAACAAAATATTAATTAATATTTCTGAAAACTAACTGGTAGCTCCAAACATTGGAGGTCACCCAAGTATCTTGTGGACTTTCCATCCTCTGAGTTATTTAAGTCTCAACTGAATACAGTCCTGAGCAACCTGCTCCAGCTGACCCTGCTTGGAGCAAGGGTTTGGACTAGACAAATCCAGAGGTCCCTTCCAACCTCACCTACGCTGTGATGCTGTGAGTGAAAATTCACCCCATGAGCCAGTTGCCTATTAAGTCTTTCCTGTTAATTGCCATTGTAACTTCAGTGACCACACAGCCCTCAATAAACCCCACTCCAGCATACACTGAAAGTGCCTAATTTTGAAAATATCCCCCAACGTAACACAAATAACTACGTGTGTATGTGTGTGCACCTGTGACTCAGGTACTTTCTTCCTGTTCTGAGAATGTTCTCTTCGGTTAATCTCGTGTTTTTTCATTTCAAAAAGCTGGTTTTTACCTCCTAGTGGGGCAACAGAGAACTCTGCATGGTCTTGCAGCCAGAGCAAAGTGGGGCAAATTAGTCTGGAATTAAACAGAATATCTGAATGCACACACAATTCTTGAACTAAATAAAGAAGATGGATACAAACTCATCATACAGCAAAGATCAGTGCTTAAAAGTAAAAAAACCTAAAATTTTAAACATATTTGGAAGGACATTATGCTATGGAAAGAGTAAGAAAAGTTCTTTGAGAAAAGCAAGGCTGTGTTCTGGAGTGGTGTCCCACGAAAACTGGCATGGTCAATAAGAACGAAAACCTTTCAGTTCTTCAGTGGGATAGAAACTGTCACGACAAATGCAGTATGAAGAACGGTCTTGTAAATGCTAGTTCTTTCAGATCTTCTTCCAAGGGATTTCATATTAAATTGTAGTTCAAGAAAACAAGTTTCATAATGTGCAATTTTGGCTTTTCTGAACATATAACTACTTTTCTATGAGAATAGGGCCTGCAGGATTTATTCACTTCTGACCCTCTAAGTGTGGCAAGAGGTATCCCTTATTTTCTAAGAAATATAACATGTTTGGCAGTCTTCCTTATGCAAGGGAAAAATAATATATGAAAGAAACAAAACAGGTTAGAACAGATCCTGACTATAGATCTTGAACAGCTGTTGGCAAATAAAAAGTGAAGTAGGAAAAGGCAACATAATAGAACTGTAAGACAGGGATCTAATACTATCTACTTATTGTTGAGATGTCAAGCAACAAAGAAGGATCATTCCTAGCATAGAAACTGAACTCAGAACAAAATTCTAAAAGAAAAAAAAAAGTTCCAGTTCCCTTGCCCTGTAGCACAGAAAAACTACTGCTTCTGAAAAATCTAGTGTCATTCAGCTTAACCTCCAGAGTTTCTATCCTCAGAGTTTCAGATGGGACAGTGCTTGAAAGAAGGCCACAACAGAAAGAAAATCAAGGTTTACTTCTAACATATCTCACCAGTGGGAGAGAAAAGCAAAAGTGTTTAGAGTAGTAGTGCCTCCCTGAAGAACACCACGGGGAGACTGACAGACGGCATCCAAAAACAGTATCAAATGAAGAAGGCTTACCAGTTATTGTAGCACTGAAACCTGATGTAAGGAAGGCTGCAAATCCACCTAGCGAATTCTGTTGCTGGCAGTCTGTTTCTTTGCTCATCTGAGCAAGAGTCACTTTGTAGAGCCAGCAGTCACAGCACCAAGAGGATCCAGCACATTCCAATGCATGGCAATCCTCTAGATAACATTATTAAAACTTTGTATTTCTGTCACAGACTATCAATTACACCAAGAGGTAGAAGCATCAGCAGGCACAGGAGGCTCTCTTACACAATGACAGATTACCTAGATTATCATATTAGCCAGCTGCCTTCTTGTCTCAAACTGGCCACCAAAATCACTGTCAACTTCATAAACTCTGACGTTCAGCCTGTACTGGTTTGGCTGGGATGGAGTTAATTTTCTTCACAACAGTTTGCATGGTGCTTTGTTTTGGACTTGTGATGAACACAGGGTTGATAACAGGGATATTTCAGTTATCACTAACATGTTCACACAGCATCGAGACCTTTTCTCTTTCTGACACTGCACTACCAGCAAGTAAGCGCAGGGTGCTGAGGGAGAACAGCGGAACAGCTGATCCCAACTGACCAAAGGGACATCCCACACCATCGGAGGTCAGGCTCAGCAATAAAACCGGGGGTGGGGGGTGGAAGTTTGCCAAAGCTGCTGTTGCTCAGAGACTGGCTGGGCATCAGTTACTTCGTGGTAAGTAATTGGGGCTTTTTGCATTACTTGTTTTGTTCAGGTTTTTCCTTTGTTGTTTTCTATTTCTAACATTTTTAATTATTGAACTGTCTTTATCTCCCCATTAGTTTTCCCACTTTTACCCTTCCAATTCTCTCCCCCATCTCACTGGATGGGGCAGTGAGCAAGTGGCTGTGGGGGGCTTAGCTGCCTATCCTCTGCTTAGGTCACAACATAATCATTCAATAAAGATTATTTCCATGAACAATTAATTGTCATTTATAATTCCAGAGTGTATGGAGCGGTTCTGAAAAAAAAGGCAAACACTGTGTAAACAAGTTCATCGAGCAAAAATCCCACATAGTCAAATCTTTGCATGCAGTGCATGAGCTCAGGTCACTGGAGAATAAGCTGGGACATAAACTTCAACCTAAGACTGTCAAGTCAGCTATAGATATTTCTGCACCAAAACACTGAAAGGCAGTAAACACAACAGGCTTTTTTTTTTTTCCTTTTTTCCCTCATACTTTCTAGGACTTCAAAACAGGATGGTTCCTGAAGGAGTAGTTAAACAAATCCAGATACTTTTCAAAAAAAACACCTCTGGATAAGCAAAAATTCTGAGCCCACTCACCAGTATAGCTTCAGATGACCAGGGCTTCAATATCTTGATGTAATTGCACTCACTAGAATTTCTGTCTTAAAGAGCTTTGATTTTAGGAAAGCTAGTATTTATGACTATCTATTAAACATGATTTAGTAATGGAACATCATAAACTGAAGTTTGTATGAACTTCACATGAATTTTGTTAAAGCATATTGAGCTTTTAGAGATATTTAGGGTTTTATTTAGAAAATAAATACAATAAAGGGTAGCATCTATCCAGAGATACATCAAGTTGTCTATGAAAATGGTGTCTGTATATAAACAAGAAGTTCCAGAAACTAATATTGTAGAGGAGAGAGTTAGGGAAGTTAGAGATTTATCCTAGAAGCAAGCTAGTATTATTCTATCAAAATCTGTGTTTCCTTCATTCTCCTTATGTGTTTGTAGAGTATCTTTTCCTCAAAGCAAAAGAAAAATCCTAGAGATTTCCAAAATAAATCTTACATACAGGTAAAAGAGCTGTCCTAAGTCAAACTAAAATTACACACATTCCAGTACTTTACAGCAATCGTAAGAGGGAATACCAAGAAAATAGGGTAAGAAAAGGGAAAGCATGTATACTCCAACCTTCACCTATTTCCACGTCAAAGATTCTCCTAAGATGTCATTTCTAAGGATCAAGTTTCTATTCTGTACTTAGCAATCTCAAATGGATCTCTCCTCTGATTTTTCTCAGATTCTCTTCCATTCCTCCTTCTGCACCCATACCATACTTTGACAGAAAAATGCACAAACATTTAGCAACACACAAAGTAGTCAAGATTCAAACATTCCTGTTTCAAGAATATGCTTAAGGAACAATTCTGCCATTGCTGCAGAGCAGGAACACTCTTGTTCAGGATTTTCCACCTGACTCAGCCACACTCCTTTTAAAGGCTTGTAATTTACTGACCAAGGACATACGTAAAACAAATGCTGTCCCCACTGCAAGGAGAATTAGAAGTTTATTGTAGCCTCTAATCACTAGTTCCAAACCCTTGAATCTGAGCACAGAACTGCAGTATAAATAGAAGGTTAGACTAGGACTCACATGCTCAGCATTCTAATTTCTGGCTGCGCACCTGGCAAATCACTTCCCTGCTCTGTGCTTCAGCATCTCAGTCTGTAAAATGTGAATAATACAGTTGATTTCCTTTGAAAGGAATTTCAGGTCTATTATGAAAAGCTGTATATAAGAGTATGGTACTGCTATTCTAACAGTTGATTTGGTACACTGAAACCTTTGTAAAATCCATTAATTTAGTAGGAATAATGAGATGGTTTCTTTTTCCCTCCATTACTGGCTAATAGATATCTCTCATACACTGTAACACAAAAGATGATTGAACTGGGGAAATG
The DNA here is from genome assembly GCA_013397975.1 of Machaerirhynchus nigripectus. NCBI lineage: Eukaryota > Metazoa > Chordata > Aves > Passeriformes > Dicruridae > Machaerirhynchus > Machaerirhynchus nigripectus. Next base: position 3,458,520 of record VZRQ01005820.1, on the reverse strand, counting down.
TGGATTGTTAGCTGGATCTCTCTTGCAAGGGGAACTGGTTGCCCCAAGTAGGAAAAAGAATTATCTTCCAACAGATAAGCAGAAAGATAAATTCGCATTATAGTAAAGAAAATCAACTGAGAGAAAATATTCTTGTCTATGATCTATGATTTTAGTCCTTAGTTTGCATATCAGGAAAAGATTAATTTCTTATATGAAGATCACTCTAAGAAATGAAACTGCATCCAAGACATCTGTATGTTGTCTACTGGTACAGACACTTCTGAAACAGTTCATTCCAGCAAGCAGTGCTAAATGCATCCCTGGTATCCAAGGAATACAGAAAACATGTTCAACTGTAAGCATACATCATACCTCTCCGAGACAGTTTATTTCTCTCAGGTGTTCATTTTTTGAGTTTGCATTATCCTTGCAAGATAGTGAGAGCTTTCGCTTGGGAAGAGTCTGCCAAAATTCCTCTCTGAGATGAGACAAAAAGGTCTGAAGAACATTAGTTCACTGCCAGTATGAGTATAGAATAATTTGGAAAACAGACTGTCTTGGAAGATGTTAAAAAAACCAAACAAACAACAACATAATATCGGTATTTGTTGTCCTCTGAATCTCAGCAAAGATCAGAACAGCACATTTTTGCAATACAAAACCCAGAGCTACTTTATTCTCTTCCTTTTAAGAGAGCAAAAAAGGATCAAGTTTTGCAAAGTTCTTACAGCTATGAGGAAAGGCAGTGCTATTGTTATTAACACTTTTTACTTTTGAAACCTCCACCAAAGAGGCTTTGAAACACAGACCTTCAGGCAAATCAACTCTCTTCAGTTAATGCAGATCAGATACAACGTCTTGAATCAATAACTGAAATCTCTTTGTTTCAGATAATCATCTCTCTCGCTGTGACTTCCAAAGAACAAGGTAGAAGGTCATTATGCCACATTGGAGAGCTTGTCAAAAATACAAGACCCATCACAATATATTTAAAACATATCAACACAAGCAATTTTGTAATGGGGTAGCAAGTCATTTCCATGCTAGTGTTAATCATGCAAACCATGATGTATTTCTCAGATAACAGAAGACATGCAGAAGGGTGAATTTCAGCTATTGAAATACCCACTTGAATGATCTGTTTGACTGCAAGTCTTAGCGAATCTACCTAAAATGTAAAGCAGGCAGAAATGTTCCTTTTACAACATCAGACCACAGATTGAGGAAGACACACCAGGGAAATCTGGTACAGGGAAGAGCATGCCCCTAATTGATCAGGACACTTGGGCCACCCATGCAGAGATGAGACTGCGTTAAAACTAAGTAATAAGAGCAGATCATTGTTTGTTTCTGCTTCAGTGCTCTCTCCAAACTCCATCCTTGGTGCCTGACATATGTTCTACTGTAAGATAATAGATGTGGGAGATGGAACTCCAGGAAATAAAGCTTTGTCCTCCAGACGTTGCCCACCAGCACTCCCACTGAAATGGAATAGAACACTATAAATACTTACACCTCAGATAAAATCGGAGAGTCATAACACACCAAGCATATATTCTACATAGGCTGAGTCTACTTTCAGAAAATTGATTTAAATAAATTTTACAGTATTACCCGAAAATAACACTTCCAGGTTTTTTTGTCTGTGAATTCTCACTTAGCCAGAATACTCTCACCTCTATTTCATCCCATTTGAGATCCACAACTCTCTGTCCTGCCTTTGGCTGCCATGTAGGTAATGTCACAGTGGCTCTCGAACGGGGCAGAGCGATGTCAGGCTCCAAGGTGGACGAGGCCGGGCTGCTGTGTCGGGGTGAGGTGGCCTCTGTCCGTTCAGAGGCTGCAAGGCTGTGCAGTGAGTGTTCACAGTTTGTTCCCTCAAAGCCTTCACTGCAGACACAGAGGAAGCCATCCCCGCTGGTGCTGCAGTTACCATGGTGACAGGGGTTGCTGGCACAAGGATCTGAAACAAACTGGAAAAAACATCATATAGGTCAATTACTGATTATAAAGGATTTATTTCTGAGTTTTAAAAATACCATAAAACAGGACTCTTTCCCCCTACTTTATTTATCTTCTAACCATATTTATGAACCAAATTCATCTTTGATGTATCTTCAAGGAGGTAAATTCAAAGGATTAAAGAATAATATAAATTAATCTATATTAACTACTTTCCTCAGACCATTTATGCTAATTCACTGTTGCCATATTCAAGCAAAGAGATAAACACAAAAAAGGAACGTGGCCACCATTCATTATCAAGAATTTTCAAAAACAGACTTAAAAGAGTAACCTCTTCAGGGAGAACATCAGGTATGTTTGAATTTAAGGGAGTAACAGAAATAGGAAAGGGCACAGAACTCGTACAGATCAGAAGGTCATGAAGCAGCTCAGTGTGGTCAGAGCTAACCAAATCACACAATCTTATTTGTGGACACAACTTCCATCATGAAAGAGCTGGGCCTTTTACTTGCACTTCATTTTGTGGACAGCAGTTTCAGAATCCAATTCATTTGGGTGCTGAAAGGTTTGTAACAGGAGTTAGAAAGCAAGGGCGGAACTCTGCCTGTTTTTAAAACAGCATTTGTAATAGTATAGGACAAGACTAAACTCAGTGATGTAGGAAAAATGCTGTCCAAGGCTTGCAGGCCTTTAATTTCTAGCTTGAATTTACCTACAGCTATTTTGGATCTTCTACCTACAGCTATATTTGTATCTATATTTTCTTATGTCATCACTGACTTTCAGGTTAAACGTCTTCCCTTTTCTATCTTGAATTTTACATCCATAATGCATTTATAGACTACATCTAGAAACTCTTCAAGTTTCATCTCCTGGAAAAATTAGCCAAACTTGCCCAGTTTCCCTGGGGACGACAAGCCCTTTGCTCCAGACATGTGTTTATTTTTGCACCTGGGACTCCAAAGTTTAGCACTGCCTTTTGCAAAAGCATCAATACTTTTGCTTGTCCTGGAAACAGCTTCCTATATAATACCTAAAAAATGTTTGCCCTAATGAGAGTTAAATGAAGTTGCTGGCTCACTGTCATCGACCAAGACCATCAGGCAGTTCCCTTTGTTTGTCTTCACATCAAAGGGAAAACACATCACTGGAATCAGACATTTCCTCATCTTTAAATGCAAATTTCACCCAAGTGCTTCAGTCCTAAAGATTACCCAGTTCTTCCCTGTACAGTATTCCTGCCCTTCCCTGCATAAGCAATGCTTCTTGTTATATTTCTCAGTAAAGCTCCACAGTTATTTATCATTTTGTTATAATTATCCCAAAAATGACATAAACCTTATATATCATTAATGTCAAAAACAAGTATTGGGTCTACACTAGGAATTTTACTTTCCCAATGGTCCAAAGATCTGGTGTCAGGAACACCAAATCCTAATATAAAACTTCCTTATATAAAACAGTACTATTATTGACCTCAGCTGGAATTCTTTCTTTAGCTCAAATTTTTCTGACTCTGTGTAACATTTCTGAACAGAAAACAGAAGACACATTATTATGAAAGTTAATTTTGGAGACAGTCAATGACGAATGTCAGATTTTGCCCTGACTGATGTAGAAGGCTTAGGGGCCATAGAAGACAGTCCAAAATATGTGGTCTATCAATTTATCCCGTGCTTTTGTTACAGTTCAGAATGTTACTTAGTTTGCATGGGGGCACATCTCATACATACAGGGTGACACACTAGACATCAGGGTCAAGCTCTGACTCTTCTTCATTTTTAATACTCAACTATATGGCAATTATATATATATACTTGATATATCAAGGAAGTATGGATTTTTATGACCAGAAGGACTTATCTCCTAAAAGTCTCTTTCCCCTGCAAATCAAGAGAATGCATAAGTTCTCAAAGAGCAGTATCAGAATCTTTTCTCCATAAAATAATATTTAAATGACAGAAAAGAGCAATTTTCAGGAAGGAACTAGTTCTGTTGTACAGTTTGTCAGTTACATTTGAAGTTTGCTCCACTGCCAAGTGCCAGAGATATTCACAGAAATTTCCTTTAAGATTACTGAACATAAAATGTGTTGAAAAGTGAACAAAGCCCAGTTCAAAAATTGTTTGCAACAGTTTTTTCATATTCTAGTTTCTTGGACTAGATCTGAGTTTCAAAGAACTGCAAATATCCTATTGCTGGACAAGCTCTTTACTCATGCTTTCACAGTAAATCCAAATTCACATTAAGCCTATTTTGTATTAGTAATTCAAGTATTCTTGTCACACCTAAAATGTTAAGGTTATTATTTGCAAACCTAGTAACAAGAAAGAAAAAATAATGTTTTCAATCACAAAGGGCACTTTTCCCCATTACTGAATACATCCATTCACTTTACAAGCACAATAATAAAAAATGCTGTGTGATCCATGCTGTCTGATGCAAACTGATTTGAGCTTGTTTGACTGGAAACAGAGGCGCTTAATAAGAAGCCTTGTTTAGAGCTGCCCGTGCCACACATTAAAGAACACCTTGTTAGGTGGTTCTTAGGAACCACCTCTACCCCTTCATACAAGAAGTGAAAATAATTAAAACTGTTTAGTTTAGATGACAAATGAAAAGAGATGAGTAGATGTGGAATTTCAGCCACAGACTTCCTCAGAACTTAGTTTTATGAAGTGCTTCACAGGATTTCATCATCATTCTCATTCCTCAGTTACTATTAATTCAAAAGCTCATTTGTCTTTCAATAAGCCTATCAAAACAAATCAATGTCCTTTGTGCAGAGGTTTGCTGTTGAACTAAAGAAAGTCCATTTTAATTATCAGATAAAAAGAGATAAGCAAATAAAATTGATTAATTTGTGTTGGTTGTGATGTTTCTGTGGTTTCTCTGGTCCTCACCAGGCAACAATGGTTAGCCAAAGGATCTGAGAAACATTTTGACACAGTGAACAGCATGGCTACATCAGAATTAAAAGCTAGTAAAATTTAAAGGCTTAACCTTCAATAAACTATTGAAGCTGAGAAAACAAAACAAAACAAAAAAAGCGCCCCACCTTGGTCTCATAACTAAGAGCTGAACATAAGTATATTGCGAGTACACAATTAAGAGTCCCTGTTTTAGCCACTCCTTGTGAAGTTCACAGTATATTCAGAGACTGTTGCACAGAGAAAAGAAGGAGCCAAGTAACATGTACCCATATAGCCCATGAATAAATAAATACTAAACCAGTATGATCAATACTAAAAATTCCAGGGCTGTTTTAGGTACAGAATTTCAATAGTCACTATTATAGTGAAAGTATATTTCGTATTTAGGTCTCTTGTTTTCATCCCCATTTTTTCATTTAATAGTCTGTCTGTTTTTATAATACATTCCTTGACTAAACAGGCACAGCCAGCTGTTGCAGCTGACAGAACCAAGCTAAAAAGCATAAAATGTATTTGCATGCAATTACTATTCCATATGCCTGGACAATTGTAATCCTTGAAATATTTTTCCAATAGAATCCTAAGATAGATGCATACCAAGGTGCCCTTCATATCATAGTTTATTTTCCAAAGGCAGACTGAATATGGTATAAACACTGGGCTTGTTCAAAAATTACACTCACAAACGTGGATCGTTTGCCAGTCAGTCCAATTCTTTCCTAAGGTTTCAGTTCAAGATAAAACACTGCGGGATGTAAATCTGCAGGATCTTTCTGCCAGTACTACCTGTGGTGACACCAATTTGTCATTTGATGCTCATTCACCTTCTCTTCCAAGTGGTTCTACTTGTTCTACCTGGAGACAGTCCAGGTAGATCCTCCAGAGAGCTTCAAAAAATAGAATGGTAAGTCTAAAGCCAAGGCTACAGACGAGCTCCTAAACACTGTGCCAAACCTGTCTTTCACCTGCAACTCTCCTCTTAGATGTGTTAGTACAAAACTAACTTTTGGGTCAGTTTTTATTGCTGTTGCCTACAGCCACAGACAATATTATACCAGCTTGCAACTTCAGTAAAATACGGAAAAAAGCCCCCAGTAAATCTAGTCCTCATATTAAGAATTCAGCAGATTGTTCAAATTCATTCTACATAGTGAATATCAACCTGTTAGCAAAGCCAAGCTGCCACAATGATGTCAAAGGCTGATATTTTGCATATGTGTCCAGGAGCACTCGCTACCTCTGAAACAGGTATTAAAAACTGACATAGTCCAATGTTTTCAACTCTTCCATGGCTCCCTGAGATAATTTTTCCAGTTACAGGGTAAACTGCTGTGGTTCTCAAATCTGTAGAGTGACTTTAAGTGGCTGCAACTTAGACAAGTAATTCCTTCTGGTGTTCTGGTAAAAAGAGATCTTAGGAGAAATTTAAGTCAGTAAAAATGGTTTTGCACCTACATTGCTGAAGAAGCTCCCCAATACAAAGCAGCTTCTCTCCCAGAAGAGATCATGGGAAGATCCACTACATATCACCAGGATCAGAAACACTAATTTCAAGATATGCATGGTACATTAAAAATTATCAACTTCCGAATACTTTAGAAAGAAAATAATTAAAACCTACAGTCTAAGCCATTATCTGCTTTTAATAAAGTAGGGAGGAAAAAAGATTTTTCCTTTTAAGCACATCTGCAATATCATCTATTTTTGCATATGCATGAATTTATGAAAAAGAGATAGAAACAGATTTAAATCTTTTACACAGCAATGGCAATAAAGATTATCTAGAAATGTAATCTCTTTGAAAAAATTGTTTAATTATGTTCAAACTATTATTAAAATTTATTCTAATTCAATCCTTCACACAGTGAAGCTGTAAATTCCATTCCATCTCACATTAAATATTAGTACTAACCATGAAATGAAAAGCAAGAAAAAAATATGACTTTATATTTCTAAATAACCACAGATGTTCCAAATGGTATCCACAGGTAAAATATTGAGATGAGTATATCAAATATATGCATTTTCTTCTTTTTTGAGAAAAGACTTTCTTGAGACTCAGCAGGACTCAAGAAACATATCTGGGTTCAATTTCTGGCTCTCCCAGAGACATCCTGTGTGAGCTGAGAACAGTCAGACTCCATCTCTGCCTCCTTCCCAACTGTAAAATGGAGATTACACTTCCTTTCTCAGACTGCCTGTGTTGTCTGGTTAGAAAGCATTTTTTTTCAGGATGGGAACCACAGAGACAGAGGTAACAGGAACTCTAAAGCAGCACTGAAATACAAATAAATACAATCAAAAAATACATCCCTGTAGAGCAAGGCTAAACCTGTAACTTGTGGCTATTCAGGTTCATTTCTTACTCTTTTTTTCTCTTATTTCTTTTTTGCTTCTTTCTGTGACTATTCTGGTTTCTTCTGAACACTTCTTTGCTCCAATGAACAGAACTGTTTACAGAATTATACAGCAAACTTCAAAGTTAAGAAAAAATCCTGAATTATATTAACTCTTGTAATTAACCCATAATAGACAGGGAAACCATCTTAATATTGCATCTTCAGACACTATTCTTCTTCTAAACAAGATCTGCTTCAGAACAGATGCGCTGAAGAATACATTAATTTTCCAAAAGTGACCGAACATATCAGAAGTAAAAGAAGTGGCTAAACACTCTGATTATGAGAGGAGGAATGAGAGCTTTTTGTCACATGAGGATGCAAAAATAAACCATGTTCAGCACCACGATCACACAGGTATCACCACCTTAAATGGCTGCTCCCTAAAAGCTGCTGGCAATGTCCTCTGTGTATGAATTTAAGGATGCTCTCCATAAGCAATTCTTCTACCACAGGCACCAGGACACGGTGAAACACTGCCTGAGACAGGGTGTGGTGACCACAGTGATCAGAGCAGTTCCACAGAGGAACTGGAATGTCACAATTTGTCCAAAGGAAAGAAGTGCCATCATGGTGCTGTTTCATACTACGAACTGCCCATGTGCAATGAATCACACCAATCTGAGCCCTGGGTATCAGGGATTTAATAGAATGGGCAACCACAAAGTATTAAGAAGTGCTTTATACAGAGGTCCTGGAAGCCAGAGCAATCAGGGCTTTCTTTCCCATTCCTCAAAAAAGCGTAAGCAGGACAAAGCATTTATCTATTACATAAAACATGAATGTGGCAGCTATGTCAGCTTCAGTCATTAGGAACTAACTACAAGCTACGAGACAGATTTGGGATTAATCAAGAGTTAGAAGGCAAAGGCCAAGAACTGTATCATACTGAAAATGCAATGTAAGCAACTTCTTTCTAGAAGTAAACAATGACGCCTTTCATTTAGCAATTCAACTCAATGCCCAGCCCATGAGGAAAGCCATCAATAAATCTAATAAAGTGTAACCTTTATCAGATAATTCAGAATATGATTCTTTGAAACGCCATTAACAATGAGAACTCTGGATTTCTTCCAAGCTGCAGTTCTCATTTGATGAGTTTTGAATATTCAGGGTAATGAAACTGCCAGTGAATGTAATAAATGGATATAAAACATTTTTTTTACTTCAGTGAAGCAGAAAAAAAAATGCCTAAAGAAATTTTTTGTTTAATTGCGAACCAAAGCATGGCTGCCCAAATCTATTTGAAAAACCAGCAAACATAACAAGGCAGAATTTTAACAGCATGATAGATTTTAAAGAGAGCTCCAGCAAATGGCTGATTTACTCTTGTATAATAAGTTACCAGACACCAACTGCTTTGCTCTACCTATCCTCAGGCACATTCTTACCTCAAGGTATTCTGAAATAACTGCAAAGTAAATTGAGATCACTTTCCCTCTCCCTCAGTGAAAAGAAAATATCTGCTTCACACTAACCACTGAGAACTGTCAGATGTCAGCATGCACATAAACAATTATTGAGAAGTACCTTACTTTTTCCCCCAGCTTTTCTCATCAGATTATTTTTAATCCTTTTTTTTAATACATACTTGCCTTTCTCCTGTTGTGAAAGGACATTCAAATCATCTGATATTTTTCTAAGTACAGGAGATATAACATTACATTCTAAGGATACAAGCTAAGCCAGTTTAGCATGTTTTTCAGCAACACCCATACTCCACACAGACACTTTTAAAAAAAACCAAAATGAAGTCAGGATATCTGTCCCAAAGATGGGTTGAGTACTTAAGAGAAAGGACCTAAGAAGTACCAATGGATCTGTGAAGATCAGCATTGGTGTTTTTTACCACAGAATCATCTCATTTTACTTTCAGTAAGGGCTGGCATGCTGTAATTGTTGATCAACAAATGATCAACAAAGCTATTAAGGGAGTCTACATGGTTCAAACAAGAGGGGGAGATGTTGGAGTGAGAGCTCCTCTGGACCCAGGCCCAGAGGAAAACCAAAGCACAGGGACTGAATTAAAACCTTTGGATAAGCTGATGGGACCCCAGTGGTTCTCCCATTACTGGTGGCAAAACTAAGGGGTAAGTGTGAAGGCAAAGCATTACACTTGTTACAGTGGCACAATACACTTGTTTGTTTAGATCTTATGCTATTATTTCATTATTAAAACATCACACAGTGAAAGAATTATCAGTAACATCTTTATTCTTAATATTGTGTTCCCTTTTTAGAAGTAATTTTTCTTGAGCAACAGTAGGGTGCACAAAATATTTTTATGATAGGATATTAAGATATGCAATGATACGAGAATTCATAACATCTTTTATTTCTACACTGAGCTGGTGCAAAGCCAAAATTAAGTAAATATGCTCCCATATAATATTATTCTAGAATTCATTAACTGACCTAAAAAATTACAAGTAGAATTCTATAAAAAACCACACAAGCAAGTGTTCCAACTTAAAAGATTCTTTAAAAATTTTTGAACAAAAGATTTATTAATTCCAATAAATAAAAGTTTGAGATTAACCATATGGGTCACAGGCTAATCCAAGGTTAGTAATATAATTTCAAAATCTTAAAAGTTCTGCCATGAATATTCTGAGTTATGATGAGATCAGGACTAGCACAGGCAGAAATACAGTCCACCTATCTTTATGGGAAAAAAAAAATCCCAAACGATCTGCTACTGGAATTTTCAAAATTAACTACAGAAATTACTTATCCTACTCAAAGTAAGATGATCTTGAATTCCTAAAATTTTAGCTGTTTTAAAAACAGTAGTATGCTATAAACTCTCTACAGGAATGCCGAGTTTTACGTGTCTGTCCACCCTTACAAATATTGAACAAAACAGATTTGAGAGTTTTCTAGAAATCTAAAATATAATTTAAAATTTTACCTTCATTGCATGAACAAGCAACCAGGCAGAGGATCAAGCCTATTTAAGTGCTCTAAGTGACAAAAAGAGCACAGTGTAAGCTCACACTTGATTATCTACAAGCACCCTTCCAAAGTTCAGCAACAGAACAGCAACAGCACTCTCATCTTCTTTAGCATCAACACTGGTCAACCTCAAGACACGAATTCACATAAAATAAGACTTCATTAGTTCAAGGACTCAGCATTTCTTGATTTCCAAGTCTGAGGCTTCAGACATTTTCTAGATGAAACAAAGCAAAATAGACACACGGTTCTTGTAAGAACAAGAGAAGGACTGAATAACACAATGGGTTGTGCATAAACTATGCAGCTGAACCATCAGTAGTGCATGAAATCCTGAGAAACTCAGCAGATGTGGTAATTGTCTACTCTCATAGCTTTTTGCCCACAAGAGGATGTAAAAACAGGAAAAGATAGTAAACACATCCATAAGGTACCTAGGAGATGTGACACAACCAGGAGTTCACTGATGCCACATTTTCCAAATCAAGTATGAAAAAGATAATTAAAATTTGGGGAGCTGGAAAAGAAGCAGTTGTTCTCATTTCAAGCCACAACACATCAGAAAGGAGACATTTTGGCAGCTGAGGCATTCGGCAATCAATAAAACAGCAAATGTTTATGCACCGAGTCAAACATGAGCTTTGGGTGGGTCTTCCAGTGCTTTCAAACAACCAACATTCCTGCACTGCATCCAGTACTACTGACAGCACAGTAAATCGCAGCTATGCGGTCTGCCGATTTATTGCTTATTTCTCATACTTAAACACCCTGTCAGATCCAAAGTTAAAATATTGTCTGGTTGGAGAAATACCAGAAGAAAGATGAAAAAAACTGCAAACCCATGAATGCATTCTCTCAGTACACACTCTCTGGTTTTCTGTGTTGGATTATGTTACTCCCCATGATTGCTATTTTTAAAACTCTTCCCTTTATATACTAATATTGATTTTAATCCTCTGGACTTGATTTTAATCCTCTGGATTTGTGATTAGAATTCCAAGACCTAGCTACATTTTTATATGGTTATTAGGGGTTAAACTGACTATTAAATACACTTAATTAATACACGTAATACACCTGAACAACACTGTGCATATGACATTCGCGGGAATGCCAGATCTGATATCTACAGAGAGCAGGGGAAAAGAGATGCCCGTGTGAAGAAGCTGACTTCAGCTCTCTCTCTGTTACAGCAGACAAGGGTTCAAAGCCCTCCTTTCTGGATTACGAACCTAACAGTTTTCTGCTCAAAGTGATTTTTAATTTTAAGACAGGGCTGGAGGCATCTTTATCTCTTAACAAAGCATCTGCCCACACATAGCGAGCCATGTCCAAAGAGCTTCCAATCAAATCCACTTCCTCATCCCTGAAGAACTTACCATTTTACTGCAAAAAGTAATTGGATTAAATATTTGAACAACGTTGGGATGGAGATAGAAGCCCAAAATTTCTCTTCTTCTCCTTGCTTAAACACCATCACTCACTCATATTGGCACTCACTGCCATTGTCGCTGTCCGTCTCTGTGAAAGCATTTTAAACTACGATGTTTTATCTCACATTTTATGACAGCCTGGGTGAACTCAGTTACTTCATAGCACCTAACACTCAGTAACTTGTTAAGGTATGAAAACAGCAGAATATGCCTGAACCTTGAGAATAAGCCAGTCTTCAGATGCATAAAATAGATCTTTATGTTCAGCAGTGAGAGGCAGTGCTTCTTTTAGCCTCATCTGAAATAGCAGTTTTGCCCAGTCAGTAGAACGTCATTTTTGGGGTTATTTATTTAAAACCAAATTTATCTATAGGTCCAAAAGACCTTCTAAAATTGTACTAAAATAAACTGGATTATCATTTTTCGCATGCCATCCAGTAACAATTGCTCAAGGTTTTGTCTTGCTAGTCTATGCCAGCACAATTTTTCTCATGTCAGGTTTTGATTATTTTCTTTTAATTTCAGCTACTTGATCACTCTCAGACCTTCTGGTTAAATACATAGACTTTTATTTTCTTTAGGGAGGAGGAATGTGCTTCCTGATAGGACAATTCAAAAATGTCTTGGTCTAGGGAAATAAAAATTTGGTGCTTAGCCTCCCTCTCTGGGACAGTTGTATGCCATCTCAGGTCTCCTGAAGCAAGTTGCAGGGAGCCTGTCATTATACATAGGGGAATTACCTCTCAGTGTGTTCACTGTCACATCAGAGATGTCAAGCAGAAACTTATTTTTTGTAAGATGTTCTTACTGGTGTCTCCAAGATGCCATGCATACTCATTGGTCAGTATGATGAAAGACACGTGGTAGAAATGGTAAAGTGAGTCAAGTTTCAGCCCAGCAATAAACTCATCATCTATCATTTTAAATCTGCCCTAAAGATCATGCTTTTACCAAATGCATTACAATATTAATGAACAGTTCCTGAAAGAAATGACAGGATTTGTGCCCTTCTAGATGAGAGGGCACAAATGAAGGGGCCCTGTCCCTTTAAGGGTGTAAATAATTATAGGGCTTCTTCTGCTTAAGTCTCTCCTTCAGTTGGTCTAAACACTGGATTCTATGAAATCACACGCCATACTATACAGCCCATTTTTCTAGCACTGCAGAGAGCAGGGCTGTGACCCAAATAAGCTCTCCTATGAATTTTGTTCTGAGGTCATATATCAAAAGACTTTGTATCTGTCATCAAACTACATTGTGTGCATGCTGTCATTTTGCTGTCCACTATTAACTCTAGAAACAAAAGTGGGTTTTAAGCAATACCATTCTACAACTTCTGAACTTCTGTCACTTAAATTTCTCTTTTGATGGTTTACCCTCATGAATTAGCCTGTATCCAGACAGGTTGAAACTTAAGTCACAGGTCATTCCCCATATTATTTACTTCTCCAAATCCATTATTACTCTCTTTGAATGACTTCAAATCTGCTGTTTTAGCTAATAATACCAGTAATACCTTTCATGATTTGATGCTATGAATTAGACTTAGAATTTTCTGATGCAATACTTCATAGCACCTAAAAAATCTTTAGGGCAATAACTAACTGTAGATTTTCTGTCTGATTAAAATCTGGTGATTTTATTATGTGTCCCTATGCCTTATCTTCTGATGTTTAGCAAACGTGTTGCTCTTCTTCAAATCACTTATCACTTGAGAGACTTCTGTCACAACTGTGTTTGAAAAAGAGGTGAACAAGCAAAGTCTGAGATACTTAGAAGCTGTTTCACAGACCTTCTTTTCATTTACTGTCCCTTTTGGATGTGGAGAGAGAGTACCTGGTATGTGGGTACATCTTGGATTTATGTACTAGTATTGTGATGTTTTTCTGCTCTTTTCTCTGCTCCTTTCATCACAGTAATCAAAATATTAAGAGCAACTTTTAGATGAATTCTCATTTGTTCTGTCACTAAACATAATTTCCTATCTGACCTATGACTCTCTACTCACTCTATTCAAGGCCCAAATTGTCCTGACTGGTTTGGCACAGACCCTCTGACGTTCTGCATGTCCCCATTCCCCTGCACACCTGTGCGGTACACGACAGCGATGTCCCACGGGAGCTGTGAGGGCAAGGACTTCCAGATCTGATCACAACCGTGCAGGGAAGCTTTGTATGAACCACAAAGGCAATAGCAGCAGAGCTGTGTTTACCGCAGATCACTCCAACAGCTTTTCATCAGTTATAGTCCTACATGTATGCTTACATTATTAATAGTTTTCTGTGTATTTTTTTTCTAGTTTCCATTAATTCTTATAACAAAACACTCATTTTTGGTGGTGAACATCAGGGCTTTTGAAAGGCACTCTCCCATATCAATTTATGATATAATAGATAGCAAGACACACAAGAGTGTCTGAAAGCACTCCAGAGGCAAGGAGAAGTGTTTATTGATATTACTTTCCTCCAGATTATCAGGTTTTTGGGGGCCAAAGCACTTAGCTCCTTTCGAAACAGCTGCAAGAATTCATGTGAGTATTCCTGGAACTATAAAAGAATTCTAGGTTATTTCTGGGGTTATCACCCAGCTTATTGCCTCCACATCATGCATTAGTGAGGCACTTGGACACTGGCATGCACAATGCTTAGCTCTGATACAAGTGTTAGTCACAATATTAAAAATGCCACTTCTGCTATTGTGGCTGTACTGAAAGATGGTGATTCAGGAAACATTTGAAGAGGCAGCCAAGCACCAAGTCCACAAAAAGCAAAAGAGTAAAGTACATTTTGCACAATATCTCTATCACTGGGGGCCCACCCAACTCAACACAGAATTCAATTTGTACATTCCATGTATTTACATCACAGGATCAGATGGCATCTTTTGACAAATGCCAGGCTTTTTATTAATTATTAAAAATTATACACACATCTTGCATCAGCATTTTGTCCTTGACCTTCAGCAAACACATTTATACTAGAACAAACTTCTTTTAAAAGATGGGGAAAATAGAAAAAAAAAAAAAAAATTTTAAACCACTCTTATGGGCATGCCTTGCAGGAAGCTTCTGGTGATGGACAAAAAATGGCTCATTAAATCCCTGCTGTACCATATCCTACCCATCTCATTCTGTCAGGTTACATGGTATTTTTAAGGCACTACACCACTGCCTTTCCCTCTGAGGAATGAAAGTGCAATGGAGTACATTCTTAATGCTGTATTTGCAAAATGGAAGAACATAACATAACCTCATTGTGGTATAAATTTTGTCATTAGTCCTTGTTCTTTCACTGTTAGTTGATTCAAAAATTGTTTTACTTAAGTAGTTAAAAGAATAACAAAAATATGGAGAACAAAAACAAAAATCAAAAAAATTATTTTCTCTTCATTTGTCTTGCTTCTGATTTGCTTCTTTATAGACAGGAGACAAACCATGATGTGGTTAGGTATTAATCCTGACAAACCTCTTCCCATTAATTTACTTACCTTTTGCTTTATGAAAATTATTTTTTAATTAAAGACCCAATTAAAATATTTTTCTGGGAAACAAGAGTAGGTTTTCTAAACCAAAATAAGAAGTTCTTTTATTGAATAATTTTGTATATCATATAAGTTTTCCCTTAGTACTTTTACTTATTAAGTAAATGTATCGGAGGAATATAACAATCTGTCTATTTCAGGGCACAGCAGAAAGAATTTTTAGAACTACTGAGACCTACATTTTGGAACAGAGACACTCTGATAATAATATAGTCCTATTTCTCTCTTGTTCTGAAAAATCAGGCTGCCGCTCACCTTTGAAAAAACATTATTGCAAAATTCTCCATCACAACACTACTGCTTCTTGATCAAATTTTCTGTAAGTTCTCTGTAAATGCTAAAATATAATATAATTGAAGTACCATGGTGAGAAATCTACTGCACTTACACCCTTAGAGACTGTTCTTGATGAGCAAACATATGTTGGAACTGAGCTTCTAATGAGCAATGGACATTTATGCACAGTCGCATCCTTGAGTAAAGAGGTATCAGTTGCAAATTCAAAACTATTCTGAATTAGAGAATCAATAAATATTCTAGAAAATACCATTACCGTGCCTAATAGGTATTAGGAATTAAGATGTCAACAACTCTTGATACCTTCCGTGAGTTCTGATGGATATTCACAAAGAGACTGAACTTCCTCACAAAGTCTGGGTTTCTGTAGCATTTCATTTGCTCGCTCCAGTTTTACTCTCGTCCCTCTGGGTTCAAATCCTTGAGCATCCTTTCACAGGTACCCCCAACATCTCTTTAATCTCCTGCTGGGGGGACACCATCATCCAAATATCTGTGCACTTGTTTCGGAGAAGCCCTCTCATACTGGGTCCCTTCCAACTCAGAACAGGCGGTGATGTATCCTCAAAGGTGATTTCATTGGGGACTTATCTGTGACAACGAACTCAACTAACACTCAGACACCGAGATTTCAGACACGCACCCACTTCACTGGGTGAAAAGGAAAGAAAAGGAGTACAGTAGGTGGAAAATCAACAATATATGAACAAAATGCCTTCTCCAGTGTGCTACACCAGGATACTTGGGTTACAAGTCAGTCTGAAAGCTTTCTTACATTTACGCTTCCAAAATTCACTTTCCTCTCCAAAAATCACTAAAAAAAACCACCCCTCTTTACAACCTTAGAGTCTGCTTTGCTAGTTTACCAAATAGATATAATTTTCCCTCCCTACTCAAATGATCTGTTGCTTAATTACAAGCTCATGTGGAAGGATCAATATTGCTTGGCAGTAAACAATTCATTATTCTAATGTTCCTGCATTTGATTCAGAGAAACTCCAGTCAATTTTTGATAATCAGTCCTCATATGCACCCTCTATCAATACCTCCTTGAATTCCAGGGCCAAATACACATTGGGGGTGGAAAAAAAAAAGAGACAGAAGCACAAAACACTTGTTGTCTCAAAAGAAAAAAACTTCTACAATCAGATACACGTTAAATCCTCATGGTCTTAACCCTGAGAGAAATAAGTCCATGTTGGTGAAACACTACTTAAGTTATGTTTAACGCCTAAAGGATGAAGAGATACAGTACATGAAAAGTGACTTTTATTCTTGTGGTCTCCTCTGCCAAATCACTGACTTCCTGTGACAGGAAAAAGAAAGAAGAGTAAATGAAACATTAAATCCCCATTTAAATCAGATAATCAGAAAAAAAACCTTGCCCATTAGTGTTTTCAGCAAGACTGAACTTTATTTCACTATCTTCTTTTGCCATATGAAGTGGAACAAAGGGACAGACCTCTAGAAAGCCTAATACAACACATGCAGTAAAACAGACTGCTTCAGCCCCACTGTCAGGTTCTGCATGAATAGCTAGCCAGAACAAATGCATTTAAAACACAGGTATAGACAAAATATAAACAAATTATAAACATAATTATATCCAAAGCCATCCTTTCATCAATGGCTTCACTTCTATTTAGTTTATATTCAAAGAACAGCTTACCAGGAATGAATTATTGCCATGACAGTTTTACTAGAATTTAGTGACTAGGTACATTAAGGTTAAATTTCAGTCCAGTTCTGGCAGCCACAGTGGCCCTCAAGAGATTCAGGGAGCAAAGTGGAGTCTCAGAAAAGTTTTAAGGGATCTTCTTGGTCTTGTAAATTAGTATTGAATTTGGAAACAGATTGAAAGGTAAGATAAAAGCAGGTGGGTCGTGCACAAGCTTTTTGACATTGATTGCCAATATATTTCCAGCTTTGTTTGTCACACTTCCGTTACTTTTCTATTATCCTTTACTCAAACAGACTGCATATTTGAAGAAGACATTCAGAAATAATTTCTTGCACACAAAAATGTCAAGTAAGAAAAAATAATGAGCAATTTAATTTTCATTTATTACCTCAAATAGAACTTGAATCTTGATAAAAAGCAAAGGCACAACCTGAATTATTACTTCTTTGCATTGCGATTTTAGTCTTGTGTGGAACACAGTCAATGTTATTTATGTCTGAAATACAACTAAAAAAAATTTGCTGTATCAACTGAACAACTAACCACAGAAACCCTCTCCCTCATAAGCCAGTAGACTGGCAGGAAGTAGTGCTGTAGGTGTGCCTGTAACCCCTTCCTGTGGTACCTAGCACAGAAAAAATAAAGCTATTTGCCACCACAAACATGTGGAGATCTGCCAGATAAATATTTGGAAACTGAAAGACTGGTATTGCAAGCAGATTGAGGCATGGCACCATCCCATCCCAAGTTTCTTTAAGGTACATTCCTTCTGCTCACATTTTGATTGCGAAGACAGAAAAATAAAAGCAAAGCAAAGCAATGCTGTTTTTAGATGACAAACCATCTGGTGAAATGCCTACAATAATTATTCTGTTTCCTTTACAATAACTTTCCATATGTTGGTAACTAGCCTTATTTTCTTGTCCCACAATATAATCAGCTTGGAACTAAAAATGCACTCTAGAGTGCTGAAATTGGACTTACATTCACAATTTAGGATATATCCTACTGCAACTATACTTATTCCTTTAAGTAGAAAATTAGGCCTGCTGATTTATTATGGCTCTTCATCACCAATCCTTATTAGATTTCAAATCACAATGATCTTGCAAAACAAAGCACTATCATACATTCTTTCTTTTTCTCTCCTTTTTTTTAGATAAAAGCCACCACATCTATTTCTGCTATGCTCTGCTTATTATAGACATATTTCCAAAATCAAAACTATCTTTTTATCTCCATCCCAGCAGACACATCCTGTATGTTCATCAGCCTTTCTGTGGCCAAGATTTACTATGCACAACAAGCAAATGCACTGAACATTTTTTCACACTCATCTTATAAACTCCTTTTCTGTTCCCAGAGAATACTTCAACCTTTTCTTCTTGTAATTTTTATTTCCCATAAAGAGCTCTTGCCAAAAAATGTATATGACATAAAACATGCATATTACATATGACAAAACCCCACAAACTACACAATTTTTCCTTTGAATCGCTAATACCCA
This sequence comes from Machaerirhynchus nigripectus, assembly GCA_013397975.1. Taxonomy (NCBI): domain Eukaryota; kingdom Metazoa; phylum Chordata; class Aves; order Passeriformes; family Dicruridae; genus Machaerirhynchus; species Machaerirhynchus nigripectus. The sequence continues at coordinate 3,439,828 of VZRQ01005820.1, read as the reverse complement.
CAATTACTAGCTTGTCAGCATTTTCCATATCAAACTCACCTAGCAAAATGTGTCAGTTCTATTTACAAACCCCACACAACTAGTATAAAATATTTTTATACTGAAGGAAAAGTGAGCTCAAGTTGCTAGTTAAGAACTGTAGAAAACAATCAAGCTCTGAGACAGAATTAAGCTACGCATTGACAAAGCAAGTAGTAAGATACTTAGTGATGTGACAAGACAGCAGAGTTTATATTCTATAAGAAATACTGACACCCTACAACTGAAGCAATGCATGACGCCTACATCATTAATATTCAAGCACTTGCATAACTAGATGACGGAAATTCTCTTGATTTAGCATCAAGTCTTCTCCATAACTTGTCACAACTTACACCCCACAGCAGCCAGCAGTACAGAAACGACCTAACAATGCAAACAACACCCCTGAGGCTGAGGAAAGAAATACTAGTAAAAATACATCTCACATTCTTTAAACAGAGACTCCCAAAATTTATATGAAAAAGTCAAAACACCTTGTAAATCACAGAAATTTAAAATATATGTTTGCACGCTCTTTTGATACTACAGATTCTCTGATCTCTGCAGCAAAAAACTGAACCAAACAGGACATTGGCCTTAATTTGTCTTACAATCAATATTTACCCACAGGCCAAAAGCCAAGCACCCGATAGTGTGCACTGGCATAATGAAATTGGATTAGGGATGGAAGAGTTAGGAGTAAATAAACTGAAAGACAACAACTAAGGTTGTTGTCAAAAAATACTTGAGAGGAGAAGCAAAATTTGAAAAAGCAGTTAAAAATATAAATTATTTAATAAATACTAAACATATGAACAGCCTAGTTAGAACCAAAAAGATGTTCCATAGATCACTTAGTTCAGTGTGTATTACTGTCATCTGCCTTAAAAGTGGTGCTTTTAAAAATGCATTAGAAATTGTCCTGGTTTTGCTGTTTCTTACAGCAATGTAATTTAGAGTCTCCATTCTGATAGAACCACCATTCTCATAACTTCCAAAATAGTAACACAGTACATAGCAGGTTGGGAGGTAGGGAGTGGTATTAGAGAAAAGTACCCTATGTAAGATCCATGGGGCAACAGCCCCTCTACTTCTATATAATACAAAATAGAATTTCTTCTCTTCGTATACATGGCATTCAAAAAAGATCCGCTCAGCCTGAGACTGCTTGAATTGGGCCACATTTCCGTGATTTAGTGTCGGCCAATCCTATAAAGGCTCTCGTAGCCTCACAGTGGAAATCTGCTTAACTGTTTTAGAAATGTGGCTTTATCTCCATGCAAGAGAAGGAAAAAAAGAAATCACACGTGAGATAGGCTCTCTCTGCTTGTCCAGCAGCAAGAGGGATTGAGGCTTATCTTCAGGATGAGGTATTTCTATCTTACAGTTGACCTTTTACTGCATCAGCTCTATCCATTATTCCCTTTCTTACCTTGTTGCATTCACCCTCCTTTCCCACGTTGATAAAATGGGAGAATGTCACATTTCACTGCGGTGCTTGTTGAACTAGTAGGAATTTACTCCATTCACAATCCTCTTAGATCTACAGAACACATTACAGTGTGTCTTGGTAATTAGGGAGCAGGTCACTCTCAAGAAAAGGCTTCTGTAACTCCTTCTTGAGTTCACAAACCTCCCATTTCAGACCGTGTACACTGCAGGGCACGGCTTTGGTCCTATTTTAGCCAAATGCAAAAACTCCCTACTCTCCCCACTCCTCTATCACTCAAAGCTAAGTTCTTAAAATATGTCTTTGTGGAAGTATGTCCCCTTCTATACACTTTAGAACTGCTGCAATTGCACAATTACGTATGGACAAATTTTGATTGTGTATAACAACGTTTAGGCACAATTTTAATTTTTTCCTTGAAATGTAAAGCTTACATTTATCAATTTGCTTCTAAAGAAAATGCAGCCTAACTTCTCTAAGAATTTCTTATACATAAGATGGAACAATAGTAAATTCCACGCTGATTAAGAGAACTTTACACAAAAAGCAAAAAAAAAGTTACACCTTTTTGTCCCTATCAGTCCCAAAAAGTATTCCAGTTTAAAATAATTTAAAATTTTTATTTTTTTCCTCAGAGCCCTTCAATCTTTCAAGACACAGAAAATTATGGAAGACTTTTTATATTTACTTCTTTATAAACAGAAGTGGATTTACATTTTGTTCCACTTATTTGAAGATACAGTAACTTTTTAAGGATAAGCCAGAAGTCAAACATAAGTAAGTCATACGTAAGTGTTGTAGGCTACAACACATTCTTAAATTACAGGTAAAAACAAAGTAAAGTAAAAACTTCATAGTGGGCCCCGCATCCAACATTTACATCCAAAACTTGATATTCATTGGCACACATCCCTATCATTTCCTTTGTTGAAATCTTGCACTTTCTTCAGATCATTTTGTTTTCAGTGAATGAAGACAAACATTTAATTGTGAGCTTTACTAACACAAGCACACACATATCAGAATTAACCTCTTATTGTTGGTGTATCAGATGCTTATAATTACACTAGACTAAGTTTCTGGACTATGTTCAAAATCTTTTTTTGTATTCATATAATGCTAAATCATAGTATAATCCAAGCCTGACTAGGCCATTTAGTGCTACCATCAATACTTATTTTACTAATGACCTGCTGAATTTTACTTGGATCCTCTGCTATGTGGATCATCATAATTTTGGAATCTCTCAAAGATCAAAGAAAACTGTACAAATTAATGATACTGCTAATCCACTTGCTAGGCAAAACCCCCTTGGTTCTACAGAGATTTTTTCATACACTGCAGGATAACCTTGGCTGTTAAATACTACATCTCTAAGCCAACAAGAAGATGCTTAAAACGAGGGAGAGGAGGAGAGAACCTTTCCAATATTCAGTTCTGCATAATGATTATACCTGCAAAAATGTTACATATTCACTAACACTTGTTCTACCTGGAAAAAAAAGCACATTGGGGGTGGAACAGTGAGCCTCTGCATTTTGAAGTGCCTGAATCCATGAACATCACAAAATGTCTTCCATCCAGAAAGGAAAGGCTATAAAGTATAATGTCTTAAATCCTAACTGAGATTTTGCTCATCAAACTTCTGGATTAAAAGTTTTACCCAATTAGCTCCCTGTTAAAAGATATGGTTACTGAATTTTGACATTTCCTTTCCAATTGCTTCCTCTTATCTGGTTTCTGTCCTTGGGTCCTTGTGGTGACCTATATAAAATGACAAAGTCTCATTATCAGAATTCTGCAGCACCCAGAACTGGCTGTAATTGATGAACTGAAGCCACAGCTGGAGCAAGAGCCTGCAGATGTAAAGTCAAGCAGGAAGGTGTTCCTTTGAAATAAGACAGAAATGTGCTGTTCTCATCAGGGCTTTGAAAACAGGGGTTGGTAAAAATGTGAAGTTCTAGTATATAAAAACAAGGATGATTTAGAGGAAAGAAAAAATCTTGACTTGATACCTTTATCCTCCTAATCTCTTTCTGCCCATCCAGGCAGTCATTCAGGAGCACCGTCCCTCACAGATTTCACGTGCTTACAAAGCAGGAAAAAAACCTTGTAACTTCTGTTGGCATTGTGAGTACAGAAGGGGACACTTCATACACCATATAAAAATTAATGAGTAAGTCTACTCATGGAAAAGCCGTGGAATTCCTAGAACTCTAGAAAGGACGTACACAGACATCATCCAAAAAATAGCTCGTGAATTATCTTAGATTACCACTTCACATGTCCTCTAACAAGTGGGCCAGCATTGTTCAGCAGAACAAGCAGAGCACAACACAAAATATTTTCGGTCTCTGAGAGTACATAAAATTACTGTGAGCATTACATTTATCTTATTAACTGAAAGCAAAGTGGGAAGACAATAGTTCAGTCATCCTACCTAATTCTCTTGAAATCTGGAGTACCTTGGGACCTGCATTGTGCATGAACTACTTTCTTAGATGCAAAGAGCATGCTGATCTTCAAGTGTTTACAATGCCGAAACCATCCAGTCTTGCTGTCTACATTTGCTCTCCATCATGACTGAACTTTAATATGAGGAGCTCTTCCATCAGCTACCCCAAAGATGACTTTCCTCCATGTGTGAAGGAAACTTCCTCCAAGTGAAGGAAACTTCTGATGAAACCTCCACAAACTCTTTCTGTTCAAGTTTTTTTTTCTGTTTTAGCTATAAGAGGTTTGTTTATTATGCTTAGAATTGAGTATTGCTATTTCAAATTTTATGAACTCCCAGTACTGGCAATTCTAATGGATCTCCATGGCTTTGACAGCACTGAACAATTTGTCAGAATTTCTTAGATTACCTCCAATATTTTAGTGTCTATAAACATGAGCCTTCTTATTTGTGCATGACTGTATCTTGGCTACACCTGACAATAAAATCTCCAGTTATATGCACTTCTGCTCAGAAGCCATCACAAAGTTCACCCATGTCAAAACACTTGGGGTTATTATCTGTAAGTAAAGTAAAACAGCAAGATTTTTGTCATCTAACACTGACTTAGCTAGAACTCTTAGCCCTGTCTATAATCTATGCTTAAGGGTCATAGCTGGGATTAAAAGAAAAAAATTACTTGAAGGATATTTTAGCATGTTCACTGTTTCAGAACAAAACAGTACTGACAGCAAGAACCTAAAAACATCAAACTTCAGCCAAAACAAGCACAACATGGATTTTGCTTCATAGCCTTATACCACGTAAAACAAATGTCATCTACATGTGTGCTGTCATAAAACATTGAAAACAAAGCTTTTGTACCTCAAAAAGATATCAAATTACATAACTTAATGAGACTTATTTTCTATTTTTCCACATACACTGTTTTTCTTAGTAAGTGGGACTACAAAAAGCATAATTCAGTTTAAATTGCATGTGTCATATGGAAGCAAAGGTTTCACATGTTCTATAGTTAATTTCTAATAGAAAAAATCATAGACGAATTGTTCCAGATACGGCTACTGCTTTTAACTGACAGGTATAAAACACTGGGACAGAAAATGACCTTTCAAAACTTTCATTTTAATAAAACGATGTAATTTTTACTCTCTGTGACCAAGAAGTAATTTTTCCCTAATAATGCTCTTAGAAGTATGAAACTTCTCAAAAAATGTGGACTACAACAATTTCAAAGCTCCTGTGTACAAAAGTAGGCTTAAATAAGACAGTGGTCTTTCTGCAACTCACACTGAAATTTATAATTGCCATAAATATTTTGAAAAACCCTACTAGAATCCACTTTGTCAGCATCTTAGATTGCAGCAATTAACCTCAGCTAACTCATTAACTTGATCCAGAAATCTGTTTGTTCCTTACTTTTGCTGCAATCACAACCAAAGCACCCTTCATAACTCTAGTGAGTGTTCAAAAATAACAAAATAAATAAAAAGAAGAAAACACATGGGGAAAAAAGCTTTTTCTTGTTCCTTCAAACAACTGCACCTATACACTTATGAAAATAAATACAAGGCACAGTACATATACTTTATAAGTAAATGTAGTTACAGCTGCAACCCTCCTGCACCTGTATAACTCTCAGAAATACATCCCTCCTGAAAGAAAGATATTTACCAGTATATTTATATGCCAATGCCTCCAAATACACCCACAGACATAAAAGGATAATACTTAAGTGTAATGCAGAAAGAACTTCTCAGGACTGAACATGGACCACCAACACCACCCTTCTATTTTTTAATTAAAAATGTGTGTACCTTTTTGGTATGTGCTCCAATTCCACTGATTCGACAGAATTACATTTTCCTAACAAGGCTGCTGCATCCTTAGAAGACATTCAAACATATTTTTGTATTTTCAATATATAAACAACTCATTCCCGTCTTGCCTTATAATATTATATTGAGCGTCGTGCTGTACCGTATTATAAACAGGAACTACTTATTATAAATACACATAAGAAGTGAACATTCCTAAAATTTAATGAGCAAAACTGCGATCTGCATGCTGCAGTTCATTAGGTTCTCATATGAAAAGAACTACAGCTCAAAATTAAAAGCTGTGGTTTTAAATTAGTTCTTTTAGGACTCTTCATCTTTTAACTGGCAGTGGGAAATGGATATAAGAAGACAGATGCTGGAAGTTCAGTTCATTACTACCAGCTCTGCATTACTTCCCAACCTTCCTGACACCATGAAGATTGATTACTACTCTATTCCTTTAAATGGATGTGGATTTGAATAAAGGGTTTATTTTCTCTACCGTATTTCAGAAATTTTAGTATTTTTCTTTTTTCTCCCATTTCCTTACATTCATGGCACATTTTGGAGATCTCTTGTCTCAATATACTCTCACGTAGCACTGGAACAAAAATCATTAGCAATCTTGGTTGAACTCTGTCATGTCTCCGAAGCAGCAGAAGTATGCCTCACACTGGGAGAGTAGTGCTGCACTTCCCAGAAAAGACCCACATTAGCTCCAGAACAGTGGCCAAAACTAAGATGCCATCATGATCCAATAATGGGAGTAATTTTCATCACAGATGTGTGTAAGTAAGGAAGAGGAGATAGAAGCTCTCAAGTTAAAAAAGCACGCCATAGGAAAAACTCCCACAAACTACAGCTGACCTCTCCATCAAGCAGCTTATTTTCAGTACCATATGAAAGCTCAGGCTGTTTATTAAACTTTTCAGTAAAAAAAAATTAAGATTAACAGTTAATAATACAATCTCTTGGATAAGAATAAAATTATTGTATTCTGGGTTTTTTTTATTGTTTTTTAAATTTACTTTATTGCAGTAGAACAAAGCCTGCCTTGTCACATTTCAAGGCTGTGTAATTTGGTTCTTTATCTCATGTCACATAAGACTTTAGCTATCCCTGAATTGCCTTAACTCACCAAAGCAGTCACACCTCTACACTTTGTAACAGCAAAGAAATAAAAAGTATGGGTATTTTTAAATAAAACAGGTATTTTAACTGAAGTCTTTCATCAGATACTTTCATGAGGTTTCATTTGAGGATACACACTGGAGGAAACAATGGTTTGAATATGCAAATAATGGAAGAGGATGCCCATTCACAGCAGGACAGCTACTTTGCTCTGTGCTTTGCAAAACATGTATTAGTCAAAACTGGACGATAATGACAAAAATTACATTCATATAAAATCTTTCATAACTAGAAAATTATGTTTAGACAGGAACCATGAACCACTTGTACAGGGTTACCAGAATGCATGAATTCCCATGGAATCTGGTTACTGAAGTCATGCCAGGTTAACTGAAATAGGTTTTGTTAAACTAATACATTCTTTGTGCAGGGACTCTTGTGTAATAGGTTTTCAAATAGTTATTTCAACTTAAATTGTCTGTGAAGTTGTGCTGTTCTCTTTTTATGAGAATCTCATATAATCCTGCTAAAGAGAACTCTTGCTTGAAACTCCTACACTTTCATTGCTGCAGGCAGACGTGGAGAGGCTAGATAGGGCAGGAGGATTATTAGACTGGAGACAGGCAGGTTTCACATTTACTTCCAAAGACAGCCACAAGTATTTCTTGTTCATGTCTTATTAATCAAGCTTTTAGCACTACTTTTTCTGCACTTTCATGATAAACAAACCATGGAGCAAACACTGTTTGGTCCCTATGTCCCACCATCCATTTTCTGTTGTGACAAAGTGGAAGCTCTTTCATACAGGAATCATTCTTTCCCTCTCTGTTTATACAAGTACAGCAGGGTCCTCATTCACTGGTAACTTTCAACATGCTACAAACATAGATGAACTATTATGCACAGAATTACAAGAAAATGATGGTGTTGGTTGATTACCACGGCTGCAAGGCCAGAATCTTATATGGGAGGTTACTGCAGTCAGCTCAAATGACCCAAATTTGACTGGCTGTGCAAACTCCAGCCCTTCCCAAGCTAAACCAACGTGAACAGCTCTCACCAGGAGCATAAGAGCTCTGGAGTGTGTTTTACACTGTCTGCCCAAAACAATGACCCAAGAAGGATACACCTCACTGATCACTGTCGTCTGCAAGGGAGTCCACATGCAAGGGAAACAGGCTTATAACTCAGAAGTTCTATCTGAAGGTAGCTCAGGAAAAAATACATCTTGCTTTTCAGCTATCATATCTGAGACTATCATGAGAATGCTTAAATGCAAGAGGCTAGTATGTTACATTACATCCTTAAAGACTGCTAAAAATTTAACTAGCTGGAATCCAAAACATGTGACCCTAAATTGAGAAGCTGTTAAATAAAACATGTAGGAACACACTCAAAGCTTTCATTTGGAATTCTATTGTGGCCATTCTATATTTGGTGCTTAAATGTTTCAAGAATTACCACAGGTAACCCATCAAAAAAAAAAATCTATGGGTGGGGGGAAAGTCAGTGGCTATATGAGGAAAAATAAAAATAAATCCTCTTTTTAAACCAAATGTTCCTGCAGTCTACATGAAATGTAGAAGTAAAAAAGTAGTTTGAAGCACACTTTGTTACAGCCAATAGTTTACCTAGTTAAGCTGGGGTTTCATTGTCATTTAGCACTGTTTTACTCTTAAGTGGATATCCAGAATGAACAGTCAGCTGTCAGAAAGTGACAGAAATTAATATTAATGCACGTTAGGGAAAAAAAAAGTCCAAAAGCCTTGTTGTCTCATTAAGTTCTTACATATAAAACATATTTCTCCATTCTGAGGGCTGAAAATTCACAAAATAATCCCTCTTTTTTACTACATTTAACTAATATGTGGTAACCACCACAACTCTAGCCAACACTAGGCAAGGGTGGTGAATACTGGGGTTTCTTTCCCACTATTAGATCATTCAGTTAATTGATCCAGATATATGAACCCATACACATAGCAGAAATCAAATCCTGATAGTCTGATAGAAGGGGTAACTGAAGACACACTCTTCCTGATCCAATATGCATGCTCCAGGAACAAGAACGAAGCAACACTGCATTTAACAGCCTCTGGTCATGAGCTTACCAGCCTCAGAAGCTTCTCATTAACTTTTCTCTGGTGGTAGAACTTAGTTTTTCAGAAAATACACCGACAAGGCACTTCTCTATTCAATTTTAAAAAATTAAAATGTGCATACACCTAAAACAATAAAAATTATTGGTTACAACAGCACATTAGAAGATTTTGGAAAACAATTTCTTCTGAAGGTTTTTCTAACAATTTCTGGCAACTTCTTCAATCCTGTCCCATATTATCTTCTGCAATATCAATACTATGTTGGACTGTTATTGAAACATTCCACATTTTTAGGCAGGGCAATGCTGATTAAACTAATTTCTTCAATTAAATTTTCACTAGCCCAATATTAGTACATTATTTATAAGCTGTTTGCTGGTTTACAAGGTTTGTCCATTAAACCAAGTAAGTCTTGTCACTGACATTTGTTCCAATTGAGACCAGGACACTATTTTATATTCAACCCAAACAAAGGCTACAGTAAAGGACAGTAACACAACAGTTTGACTTCAAAAGTTCTTTTAGCAATTGTGGAGCTATGAGCAAAAAGCAGTAAGAGCAACATAAAAATCACTGAGTAAAAAGTGGGATTACTTTCTTCTTGGAAGAATAAGGCTTACAGAATAAAAATGTTAGAGAAATGTCATTTTATGTGTATTTTTTTTCACCCTCTGTCAACACAGATCTTCTAGTAAACAAAGCAAGTTAGAAGGCAGCCTTTTTGAATCCTTTATTAAAATTAGCATCCCATCACTTTCTCCTAGGAAAAAAAGACCCTAAACTAAAGATTTAAAAAAACTATAAAAATTATGTAATACATTTTTCTTACGAATTCTCCAATAGACCTACATCTGAATTCTCCCATCCGTGTAAACCCGTGCATCATCCATAGGATGATGGTCAAATCAACGAAAAAAAATTAATCTAAATTTTCTTATTTGCAACCTGACAATAAAATTATTTCTCTTTTCACTACAGCATACAATTTTGTCTATCCAGCTGTCGCTATTTTATGCAAAGCCAACGTTCATTGTTTTCTTAAGAACATGAAAAAAAGTATGCCATTGAAATTCTCCATATGTCAGTGAGTAAAAATGCTCACATCTAAAAGCCAGAATTTTTATCAGCACAATGGTTTTTCTCAATAATAGTTTCTCAAGCAGGTAAGTATGAAAAAGTAGGGGGGTTTTGATTGGTTGTGGGGTTTTTTCTTTTACGTACAAAATAATTAAAGGTCCTCTACTTACATTTTACTGAACCAAGTACAGGCTAGTCCTGACTGTCATACCTTTGGATCCAGTTTCTCCATAATGCCAGACTTCCCCATTTATATTCAAATTACAAGCTACGGTTGAGAATTCATCATCTATTGAATCTTATGTGTAGGACCATTTACTTTTTAATGAAACCAAAACAAAACAACATAGCAGAAAATGTTCCCTAGGTTACAAACATACCTTCATTAAACCTCCTTTTTTAATTAAATATATGATATTAAAGTCAAGTCTCATGCAACTCGTAAGATGTACAACCCCATGTAAATACTTTGTTAGAAAGTTATTAAAAACATTTGTTACTACCTCATTAACTTCAGTGCTTGTCAAACGTGTCTGTTAAAGAACGTTAAAATTTAATCTTATGGCTACCAATTAAAAAGCAGAAACCAGAGAGAGAAATGAAAGAACAACACATTATTACTAAAGGCCTGTCATATCACTGCCTACCAAGGCAGTGATAGTGATAGCAAATTTTACCACCTCAAGAACATTGAGGCATGTTTTACAAAAAGGAGAGTCAGATACCTCCGGGGACAGAAAGAGATGAGTAAAATAATACACTTCTAGAACTATTATAAATATTATTACTTTAATACTAAGCAAGGAATGTTTCTTACTATTTTTTATTTTCTATATAACATGGAGCAAGATTGAGAAGTATTATTAAAGGGGATAAGCAAACCCAGAAAGAAACTGAGACTAATGAGGGATTGCCACCACACACCATCTTTGATATGGAAAAAAAAAATCTCAAAAATTGTTCAAAGTAGGAGATATTAGAAGTAACATTATACTGTGCTACCACACTGGCAGAAAAGAAAACAGATATCAAAATAAAAGAACATATTTCAGAACTAGAAAAACCTTGACACTAGGTTTCAAAATCAGAAAATTTGCTTTCCTGTAATTTATGAAGAAAGAAATCCTGTTTGTTGTTTTTAACACAATCCTGTTCCCAAGAGACACAAATCTTTTAGCTTTAATTTCTTACATATAAATCTGTCTCACGTGAAATGCAATGGAATAGGAATGGTGTCACTGCATATGCTGCTGATAATATCAGTTATTATTTTTTTGCCTTACAATACGCTAATTTCAAGCACACAAGTCATTAAGCATTGCAGCTTTCAAGCCAAAAAGTTTTGCTTACAACTGTCATAAAACTTCAAGAACTTTCAGATTTTTAAAAGTGTCTAAGAATATATGCTTGGTTTATTACATCAAAGAACCAGTTCACTGGCATCCCTGCATCTGAACAAGACTAAGCATTCATGAAAGAAGCGCAAGCTAGAAAGCTTCTTTTCCTGATAATGAACACTATAATCTGGCATGGTTGATGGTTAACGACTGAAACTATCACTATTCACTATTCCCTGAAATTGTGCAATCCAGCTAAACAACTCACCCTTAGTGGCAGCACAGAATTAGGATAATATGGCAAGGAAGCTGAACAGCATTCCAGCCCAAAGCAGAAATTGTGTATTTCATCTCATAAAGGTAAACCTGAATATAAAGTCATAAACTTTTTTTACCCATTTTGAACACAGATGCAGAGACACGTGCAAGCTGTGCTGCAGAAATTAATCAATTATTTGAGTTTTAGCTGACAATGTAATTTCTTACACTAAAATTTCTTCTTCATCTAACCTGAGTGCTACCATCCATTGCAGTAATACCACAGTAAGCAAAGCAAGCCCCTTCTCTAAGTGAACTTCCCTCCTTCTTTCTCCTTCTTCATTCCCCCTCCCTTCTTTACTGCAAGAGATCATCAGGTGAATAGAAGATTGAAATAAACTTTCTGTGCACAGAGTCAAGCATATGCCAAAAATTTCCATTGTTGTTAAAATCAGCAGACTGAAGATTAAATGGTTAAACCTTCTAAATCCCAATGATTCACCCATTTGTAGCAGGAAAATAATATCTTACTTCTTTCCTTGCATGCAAAAATATCACAATGACCTACTGTTACCATTTTTACAATTAAAGAACCTTGGCAAAATACACTTGTTTCCTCTTAGTCATAAACAACTTAGAAAACCTCCGGGCCTAACTCCGTGTTTCCTAATTTTATAAAGCTTTCTCAGTTTAATTTTGACATAAGAGGTGACAATAAATTGGCTTCACTGACTGTGCACATCTCCAACAGCTATTAAATACAATGTGGTGAGGATACTGCACAAGTAAGAAAGAAAGGATGCAGATGGCATTGCAGTGAGACGAGAATGGAAGTATCTGAAATGACTACAGATGAAAGTACTTGCCCGACCGAAGCCTTTTGCTAATCACTGAATTGTGCCCCTGAGCGCGCTGTTTTTATCCCGCGGACCGCGCTCACCCCTGGGACAGCGGCTGTGCACCAGCAGCAGCCCGGGGTCAGGGACGGCCCCGCAGTCGCCCAGTGGGACAGCGGCTGTGCACCAGCAGCAGCCCGGGGTCAGGGACGGCCCCGCAGTCGCCCAGCAACGCCCGGCCCTGCCTGGCTGGAGGGCACCGGGGCGGGGTGGGAGCGCGGCTGGGAACCCGCCCGGCACCTGCCTCAACCCTGGGAATCACAGCCCTGTTGGGTCAGCTCAAGGGCCACGGCGATAGCTGGGAACAGCTGTACTGCAGACACCTCAGGCGGGACTGGTGCTCCCCCCTTACAGTGGAGCCCCAAGGACCACAGCCAGGCTGAACTTTGAATAAAGGTGAGACTACAAAAAGCGATGGCAGCCGCTCAGTATTGGTATTTAGCAACATTAGTATCTTCGGCACTACGAGACAGTCTCTGTGCCTTCTGAGAAACCCTCTTCAGAAAGAATTGTTCCACGCTATTTAAGTCTATTATATATTCTCTATTATTAGATATTGCTATTTTAAGTTCTTCTCCAGGTCTTACCACAAATCTCTATAAACAGACTTCACACTGATGGCATTTAATTGCTTTGCATGTGCATCAGTTAATGCACGAATGATTTGAGCAATTAAGAGCCAGAGGTGCTGCTTAGTTTCCATCCTTATAGAACCTAGGAAAATCCAGTGAAATAAATCAAGGATTCTCAACCGGACTCATGCAGTCTGAAATCATTCTGTGTGTCTTCTGAAAAAAGAAAGCATGTAAAACATGCCTATGATCCTAAGGTTTAAAATGTATCAGTTTTACACCTTTTGGACTATCAATATTAAATCAATGCCTTTTCAAGCAATTCTTCCAAATGATGGATTACAACTGAGAAAGTTTATTTCATTCTTAAAAAGATCAACTAAGCATTCCACCATTCAATTAAGACAGGACCAATGATTTCCCCAAAGAAACTTAGACAAGAATATACAGAGTCCATTTATGTGTCTAGTGAAGAAGCATTTCTTTGGAGAAATCAAATTGGTTTTATCACTTTTTATCAACACATAGATCTATTTCCAACCATAAAAATATACTTTTACTTTTGGAATTACATATACATGCAAAATGCAAACACAGATAAAACACCATGCTTTTTACGGGAATAAGGTGGTGCTGAATTTCTAAGAAACAGTTGAATTATGGTTAAAGGTAAACAGAACAATGCTTATCATTCAGTGCTTTTCACTGTATTGCAACAACAATATTATTATATAAATTATATATAATACGTGAAAAAAATTTAGAAGCCAGATAAACAGAAGTGCTTGTAAATAATTAGTTACCCATATTCAGAATTAAACAGGATCTTTTTATGTTAATTCTAAGGAGACAAAGACCTTGAATTAGGATATACTTTAGCACAATCTCGTAGACACGTAAAGTTACTGAAATGTGAGGGTAATTTTGCTAGATAAACGCCTAGGAGACTCTCAGGGCACCAGCCTCAGAACTGGTATCACTGAACACTTTTACTGGTCTCCCGCTGGCCTGAGCAGACACAAAAAGGGAAGCAGGAGGTCCTGTTAAAGGACCTGACAGTGACTGGTGTATAAATCAAAACACATCAAAACACACCAATTGTAAAACTATACAGTTATCAAAACCATGATTTTAAAAATGTGCTGAATTGGATTTTTAACCTCTAGCTTTCATATGTTTTCATAAAGAAGAGATGATGTCCAGTGTCTGGCAACTATTGGAGTATTTTTTTTATTACTAAAGCTATTATATCAAGTCCAAAACCTTTTGTTACCAATGCCAACCCATTATACAAATTTCTTTGTCTAAATAGTGACATCTTACATATACATATTCTGGTTCCTAAATTTCGCATATTTTGTTTAAAAGTTATGAGGCATTTCTCATTGTTAATTAATAAACAGATGCTAGGACAAACTTTGTGAACCTCTATGATATTTCCTTTTTCCAAAGGAAATATCTGATTGTTTCCTTCAACAATCCAGACACCTGAAGTTAAATTGCAGAGGAATGGAGATATAAGCAAGACCTATGTTTTCCACAGATACTGGCTCTGATGTACCAACCCTGAAGCTGTTAAAGCCATCATGCACCAAGCTTGGCTTCTTTCAGACTATGTACACTTGATCTGTGAGGAGATTCTCCTGGAGAAGGCTCAGACCAAGTTACAGAAGTCAGTGTTGGCATGGGAGCCAGAGTGGCAAGGAGAAATAGCCATAAATATGGACTCTTACTTCCAAGAAATTCCATTTATTATTTGTAAATAAATAATGATTTATACATATATTATTTGTAAAAGAAGAATTTCCTTACTTCAACCAAGTCCAGAAAAGGCAATTGGCTGATAATCAAATATTGACTTGCAATTTGCAGACAAACAGCTGGGAGAAATCTGGATGTGCATCAGCCTTTATAGAGAGCTGACCTGGCAGCCAGGGAAAAATGAGCAGAAAAAGATTTCTGCATCTGCAGGTTACTGTAATTAGTAAAGAGCATTCTGTGAAACTTCCTAAGACACAAAATTAGAACTGGCTCATTTTATTCATATAAAGTAAGAGAATTTCATGTGGACAATTTGATGACTACATTCAGCTTTCAGTTGTTAGCAGATTTTTCAGGGTGGAAAATAAGCAGACTACAGATGGGGAAAACATTGGAGCTGGCTCAGCAGGGTTAATTCTGGCATGATGCTGCATTACCAGTCAGCTGCAGTGCCTCAGCACCACACTCCAGGGACCAGGGTAATTGTGCATGGAGCTGGCAGGGAGTCAGGAGCTTTGTTAGCTCCTGATCAGCATTAACCATTCTAAATAAAGCTCGGCTCTACGCAGACAAATGTAGGTGACTCCACATGATCCTCATCAGTACCCTGGAGCTTTCCTCCATGTGGAGTATGCTATTTCCCCAATAATAGATAGTGGAAAGTGACTACTAGCAGAAGAAAGGTTTTGTCCAAAGCTGTCCCACTCCAGCTTCAGCCCCTCTGTACAAAACTTCCCAAAAACGTACAAGGAAAGCAGGAAGTTAGCAGAAGGAAGCAGACCTTCGCATGGTCACAGGTGCACAAACAAAAACCTGCAATAAAGTGAAAAACAGAATTTGCATTTGGTGTGCTTATTACTACAGAGTGAAAATGTTTCATCATAATGAGATGAGTTTTAAACATTAGTGAGAATTCCGTAAGATTATAGTCCACACAAGGGAACACTTTCAGGGACACAAAACCACTCTACAGAAGTTAAGACAAACTAAACAAACAATTCACTAGAATAACATCCTGTGACAAGGTGAACTGGTAAAAGTAAAAATAAAAGGGGGCCCAAATGAAGGCCTAAATGCAAAGGAAGACCAAATTACGATTTTGGCACAACTAAACATAGCATCAAAATCCACCTGATTGCTGGACGATTTACTAAAAAACTTCTAGAATAAATCTGATATGGACAGTAAGGAAAGTAAATTAGTATCAGCAGGTAAAAAACCACAGTATCTATCAGCTCAGAAGAAGACCTCTATAAGCTCTAAAAGGTCACCATATTATTAAATTGTACAAGAAAGTTTGCAGTATTTGGAAAGAAAAATACGGAGTCCATTTTGTGGTCTGGAGGTCTGTATTTTTCTTGTAAGATCAAGAGATTTCCAAGTGAAATGTGAGCATGTCTTTTTCTAACATAGAGATACAGAAACTTTTGATGTTGAAGAAAATGGTGAGAAAATTTCTATGGGCAGATTATAAATCAAGCCTTGAAATACCAAGTGTCCATACTTTTAGATGAAGAAACAACATTAGCAGATCAGGCAGGAGACAAGGACAAACAATCAGGGTGAGGACAGGATTTTTTTCTTACATCTATTAATTATTTGTAGCCAAAACTATTTTATCTGAATTGACTGATAATGTGGTCTTGCAGATATTGATCACTATTGCAGTCTATTGACCCAATCCACAATCAGCTGAGTGCAATGGAAATGGCCTTTAATTAGGAATTTAAATATGCCTGCAAAACAGATTCCTCTTTCTTTCTTCATTCATCTCATCTTGAATCATATAAAATCTTCTATCTTCACATAGAATTCAACATAGAACTCACCCTATAGTGATACACATGAAAACATTAAAAAAAAAACTTAAAAAAAGCATAAAACCCAAGAGCACCTAGAACAAACTGTGCTTACCACATCTATACAGCACAGCAAATGACTCAAGGTTTCAGAGCAAGGCCTCTGAGCTGCACTGCTCTATTCAAGCCATTTCAGAGTACCTGGAGAAATGAACTTCTTGAAGACTGTCAGCAGCACCACAATCCAGTGTGAAAAAATTAAACCACACTTGCCACACCATTGGGTGTATTTGCATATATCTACATTAATGATGGAAGTCCAATTCAACTGTTAAGCTCAAATGCATCATCGTAGATAATTATTTTAAATGTTCCTAGAAAGAAGTTACTGTTACACAGCTTCAACAACAGATTATTCTAAATCTATTCGAAAACTCATACGAAAATGGAATCTCAGATTTTACTTACATGATCAATCTGCACTGAGTTATCACAAGTGTAGAAAAATAAGAAAGTTGTTATATGGTCTAGTTAGTTGAAACAAAACAAGAAGATGAATTGCAATGCTGGTAAGAGTTCTTTTGTCATCTGATTTTCCACAAAGCATTTTTAATTTTATAGTAAAATATTGAAAACAAATTTGTTCAGAACAATGCCTCTGTGCTTCATAGGATTTTCAAGTACAGTTCCCATTCTCAGCTAACCTGGTGATTGGAGCCTTTTATTTGCTCCAGGAACACCTTTCCAGAATAAACAGAAACAGTAAAACAATTATGAAACTCTAAGTACAACTGGAAAAACTCATTGAAGGACTTAGTCCCTCAGAAACTCAATCCCATTGAAGGACTCAGTCCCTCAGAAACTCAGCCTTACCAATAAAACCAAGAATTATCAGCAGTGAAGAACTATAGAGACTGACTCCCAACATATTTCACAAAAAGGAATTTCACAGAAACTTCTTTTCTAGAAGAATCCTCTCATTCAGTCTGGAATAAGAAGAGATGCAATCCACTCACACTTCCAAGTTGACATAGAGGACTATGCAATATGACCTCAGCAAAAAGGCACATGACCTCCACATTAGTTACTGGCCAAAGTCGAAATGAGATCTAAAAAAGCTAAAGACCTAAATACATTCTGAAATAACAGTATTACTTAACAGTCATAAGTGAAAGTCGTAAGTGAAAGTCATAAATAAGTGAAAGTCGTAAGTGAAAGTCATAAATAAGTGAAAGTCAAAGTCATAAGTGAAAGTCGTAAGTGAAAGTCATAAGTGAAAGTCATGGTTAAGATGGTCAAAAACTGGGAAATCTGCTAAATTTGTTAAGCATTGAACAAGTTTTACTAAATTTTTCAGAACTAAAAATGTAGACAATATTTCTATCTCATAAGTCACTGCTGAGGTTGCTGCTGCTGAGCAAAAATATTTTACCTATGATAAGTCCATAATTTTTCTAACAGGAATAAATGAAAACTAACTGAATCACTCTAGTTAGTTCTCTAGCATTCACTGTGGAAATGCAAATCAGATTTGCTACCAAAAAAAAAGGAAAAGAGAATAAAAATTATTATTTTATTTGGAATCTCATCAGCAATGAAAACTATTTTTTCTCTAAATTATCTGCATCTTGTATATCCCAATTCATACCTTGATGCCAAAAATTAGTTCTTAATGTTTCTATTCATATGAAATCCTAGGGCAGATGTCTAACCAAGTCTGTTTCTGTATTAAGGAACAATGCTGGTCTAAGAGGAAGCAAAATTCAAAAATCCATACAGATGGCTAAAAATCATTTGGGTTGCTGTACCCACATGAACAATGGTATATAACATTATATAATAGGACCAGAGAAATTCATAATCCTTTCATACCTGTGAGAGTGCTAAGGACACGTGGAACACTATGCAGCACCATTAATGCATTTAATTCAGACCTGGAATACAGGTAGGTGCCAAAGGAAAGGCCAACAGTCAAATTCTCTGGTATATTATGTGAGTTCACCTAGCTGAGACACAGAAAAATCAAACCAACTATCCTTTTACTGCACCTAAAGAACTGTCAGTACTGAAATGAAAATCCCACAATGCCATTGAAATGCAAGTCAAGCAAGAAAAGAAGCGATCAGACTTTTTCAGCATCTAAATCCTCTCTGTCTAAGAAGACAATAAAAACTATTTTTGGAAGCTAACTGTATTTATGCAACTCACAAGTTAAAAGACAACAACGGACGCTACAAAAAATTACATTCCTGCAACTGCAGTGAACAGATGCCTAAGCATCAAACAAACTAGGAATTGAACAGATGTTATTCTGATAAAGGTAGAGGAAAACCAGGAAAACATATCTAGAAAATATTTCAAATAGATTGCCTTCTAATGGCTGTTTGAAGTATATATTCACTCATCTAGCTAGTATCCTCAAACATATTCCAAACCTTGTGAAGGTCAAAGGCAAGGGCAGCTTTGTGGTTCAGGAGCAGTGCTGCTGTGGGTGTGCATGTCAGACCAGGGCCCCAGCCCAGTTCTCCCCTTCCAAACCAGCCAACGCAGCAATGCAAACATCCCTTGCTCAGAGCGTATTTTGTACATGGAATCAAAGCTTCTATAACTGTCAAACTCCAGAGCACAGACACAAGTGCTTTGTGATTCAGCCTGAATGTATTGATTTCCTCATTCTATTATGAATATCTATGGCAAATATTTCAGCTTATGTGTTATACGAGCTTAAAAGTCATTCAATAAGGTTTAACTATTGTCCTTTTTCTTCCCCAATACTGCCTGTATTTCATGTCTTAACTAAAGAAATGCAAACACACAACATCGTATTCCATACTCATCTTCATCCCACTTACTTCATGAGGTTTAAAGGGACTATGAATGACTTATTATTCTACTCATCCGTAATTGCAGAAGAATGACTGCAAATTAGTTTCTGCACTGAAACATCCCTACGTCAACTTTGGTTCCCTCTGGGTTTGACATTATTGTCTCTAGAAAGAAAGCAAATTCTTCTAAAATGAGGGATACAAGTTTCATCAGCTAAGGCTGATCAGCAATCAACCTAACACTTTTACAATTCCCTTGAAAAACTGAAAACCTCATCTCTGTTATTTTAAAAAGACAGAGAAAAATAAACTGTGCAGATCAACAACTGGTACTCAACAGTTTTACAGTTATCTCCAAAATTAGGTTAGGTAATGGCAAGGTTAACATCTAAATCAATACACCATTAAATACTCAGGAACTTTTCTCTCTAGACACCACAAGTGGTAGAAACTTCTAGCTGAAGATAGGGGTTATCAGAAAATGGCAGTTCATTGATTAAAATGAGTTTTGTGCTAGCACCTCTGATCAGAGAAGACCAAATCACAGATGTGTTTCTGACAGACACTTTCTCTCCCTACTGCAGCACTAATGCTCTGCTCCAAGATCAGGGAACGCTGCCCCTTGAAGCCTTTAGCTGCAGCCCCACTCTCAAAGTTGGAGAAGAGAATTTCAAAGCCATAAGACTGCCAGGGTAACTTGAAATTCTCAAGACTTCACAGAACTTCAGCTTCAGTTTCACAGCTTGGCCCTGCTTACTGCCAAGAAGCCTGAAGAGGCTCTGCCAGCCAGCAGCTCTCAGAGTTCAATAGCTGCTGGCAGTAAAGGCCCCACCTCCAAGTGGGATGAACTTCTACACCGCAGGCAAAGAGCTTAGACAATCTGAGAATACAGAATAGAGCTGTATGCAAATATATCTTGGAAAAGAAAAATGTCCTCAGAACTAGAAATCTGAAGTTGGAAAATGCTGCAGTACTGATTACAAAGTGAAAAGCACATACATCATGCAAAAATAACTAAGATGCTACACTTGTGTTTGCTGTATGTCACATACTAAGGTTTGTTAGCACAGCTGTCATTCCAGAGTATCCTTCAATTGATTAGTATATGATTTAGATTATGTCTCATGTAAACATCAAATATGGTTAAATCACTCACTAATATGTTACAGTAACAGAAAAGCCTCCATGTTCCTAAACCAAACACAGCGAAGTTTGGGGCCGTACCCTGGCTTGCTACACGCTACTGCCAGCAGGACTTGATAATCAGAGAGAAAACTGTAACTGATAGATCTATTATGCTGTGCTTAAGCAGGCCTTTGTGAAAAGGCAAAAATCACTGTAACTTTGATCCATCCTTTCTCACTCACCTGCAGAAAGAGTTGAAATTATATGATTGCAGGGGAAGATGTTTAAGCGGGAAGAAAGGTGTTTTGGAATCAAGTGGCACAGCTGACCTTGCTCCCACATCTTTCACCTTGGAGAATTTCTTGGGTACATTGCAAGAAACCAAAGCTCAAATGGTTACTGAAATAACTATTTCTAAACTCCCATTTTTTATTTTCATAGACAAAGAAATGACTATGAGTTTACGTTAGCTTTAAGTGGTATCATAGTCAAGTCCCAAGCAACCCTCTAAAGATGTTCCACATTTTTAGCATCCTCTGTACAAGCCAGGTCCCCACACAACCTCTGAAAGATTATCAAGAATTTCTATAATATCAACTCAGTACCTTTTCATTACTTTTAAAAGGCAATAGTTAGACAAATTTTAACATTAGAGTCTATTACAGTTATGTAAATTAAGTCAATTTGTCCTTCCTTCAATTAAACATGTTAATTTCCCAGGGGACTCAACACCATTTTTTCAGTTGTCACGTATGCCATCATCACACAGTACACTGTAGCCTTAAAAAGAATTAATCAAGTATCCGATCTCACAGACCCTGCCTATGTCAGTAAACCTCGTGTAACCCAACTCCCTGAAATTCAAAGACATTCTCAAATGAGAAAGTTTCTCAGATCCCCCACATACAAGAACACAACCTTGGTGGCCTCCATAGTTGCAATAAATGCCAGAAAACTCTCTTGCTACCAGACAGCAGAATTAGAAATCTCAACACAAAAAGCGTTTAGCTCATAAACTATTATTAGATTTTTTTATACAGCTTTCTTCCTTCTGTTTGACATTCAGTTTGTCTGAAAACAGCTAAATTTGCCTGAAAATTAGATTACAATAGGAGTAGAAGTATACAGTCAATCACAAGTTATTAATAAACTGCTAGGTGTGTATGAAACCTAAAAAATTGGTTTTGATTAGCCATTACAGAAATTCGTTCACTAATTTGATTTTGATAAAGGTATGTAACAATTCGCTTAATTTCTTCTGCAGAAGAAACCACACATCACCTTTAAAGCAAAGATATAAATAAAACTTGCATGAATTTTTACAGGTTTGCTCAATTGAAAGCACAAATCATTAAGGCTGAATAGGAAACCTAAGAATTGTCATATGGTTCTTGGTGATGGTTACTGTACTTATGGACACACATACGTTTCTATATATAAAGAAAATATATATAACTAGTATATATTTCAAAGGGAGATCACAGCAACGTACCAAGTCTGGAAAATTACAGAAAATTGTCCATTTATTTTTCTTAGCCACGTGATTCCATTAATAGCTGATGCCCAGAAGAATTTAACTGTCTCACTGATACTGGTTTTTTAAAGGATTGTCCTTGTCTCAAGATTACCTTCAGACTTCCTGTTTGTCTCTGTATAAAAGTGAACAAGTAGTCCATCCCAGATTATTCAAATCTTTCCATATTTACTAATCTTTCTCGGGGTGATACCTGTTTTGGCCTTCTCTATCTTGTAAATAAAGTTACCTCAACTTGATTTCAGGGAACCAAGTACTGTTTGTTCATAGAAGGGAACAACATTCTAAAACAGCTTCTGCTCTCTTGTGACATTATCTGCACATCTTTAAATTGCATGTTGAACACTCAGGCTCAGTGAAGATTATACCACATACACCCACCAAAACATATGGGTCTTCCTCCCAAAGAATCAGAGTTTATTCAGAATAGGCATGGTTGACTTAAGTTGTTCCTTGTTTTGTATACTTGGTGTCAACAAGCATCAGCTTTATTAGATCCAGCGCAAAGGACCAGATAAGGGTCCTAGGCTGAAAGAGAGACTTGTTGGAAAGAAAAGGAACCATATCTTGTTACTTTTTTTACAGCTATTGTTCTTACAGCTACCCCAAAGTCTTCTCAAACCGACAAAACAGTTGCTGCTGCAACTAATACATTGAGGTGCAGCAAAGTTCGCAAAATCATTAACATTCAGTGACCTTATCTCAGTAAAACAACCCTACTTTCACAGTCAATTTGAATTCTGTTCTTACCTTATTCAAGAGCACCTTGTTCACAAACACCTTTGCTACAGAAAGTCTTTGAAATACTGATCATTGATATATCGCCCTGTTTCCAGTGGGAAAGAACATTATGCAACTAAATTAATCTGTAAACTCCTAGACTGAATATTTGCCGGACATAAAAATAGTCCAAGTGGTTGATTCTCTTCTTTAATAAGAAGGCTTTTCTCATTACAATTTAAATCTATCCTGATAGGATCACTAATGTGTAATTCAGAATCTGCCATTTCAATACTATGCTTCCTTATAAAGTGCTTCTCACTCAGCATTCTCAGAGCCTTCAAATGTATTCACAAATTAACCTTTTGAACACCCAGGATTAACTGAATTTATAGAGAAGAAATGTAAGTAAAAAGGTTCTATGAGTTTTTTTGCCCAGTGTGACTCAGC
The DNA here is from genome assembly GCA_013397975.1 of Machaerirhynchus nigripectus. Classification (NCBI taxonomy): domain Eukaryota; kingdom Metazoa; phylum Chordata; class Aves; order Passeriformes; family Dicruridae; genus Machaerirhynchus; species Machaerirhynchus nigripectus. The sequence continues at coordinate 3,416,495 of VZRQ01005820.1, read as the reverse complement.
AAGGCTGTGAGAATTGCAAGCACCAAATCCTGATATCCCCATTCCTACTCACTGTGTATCACTTCCAGACCTTTCTATAAAATTTACAGCTACTTTTTCAGGTTTACACCAGAATATAATATTAAAAATACACTGTAATTGTCACAGCCTGTATTATTGTAAAGCAAACCAAGATGAACTTGAAAAATAATATAGGGCAGTGATTTGTATTGCTGAACTCAAACAGGCTCCATATGCAGCACACAAATCAGCTTTTGACTGCATGAGCGCTTCTTTGTAAGAGATTAGACTCAGCCAGTGGAAAAATTAAAGAGTTTTCTTATCAAGCGGACACTACATTCTCAATGTTTATTTTGTCGAGCCTTTTCCTTGTTACCAAATTGTTGGAAAATTACAACTGAATCACAGTTTTAGATCTTTTTCCTAATAATACAATTACAGTTTATGTTTTGTGAATTCATATTGACAAATGACAAGTTTTGCTGCAGAGGACATTTATTCTGGAGTTTACTTTATTCCAGTAACATATAAATTGGAAAAACTATACAGAAACAAAAAGCTGAATAAAACTACCATTTTTCCTTAAAAACCAACCCAAGACTTTTAATAAACAATGTTCTACAGTGTCAAATGCACATACTAAACTGCTTTTACCTTCAGATGTTGATTTAAATGCCACTAAGAAATTTTAATGCAGTTAGCCCTACTTTTGCTCAAAAAAGCGCTTTTGAAATTATATGGGTGCACTGGAAATTTGGATCCTTTCATTTGGGGATCACCATACCACTAGGCAGGTTGCTGAGCTCAGCTTACCACATCAACCAAAAGTATATTAAAAAAAATTATTAATATTATTGAAGCCTTCCCTCTAGTGCAGTTGTCAAGAGAACAGGTAACTTCTCAGTATACATAAAAATAGGATTTAGCTTTCTACAAAAACTTTATATTTAGATTAACCAACAAACAACAGGAATATCATTAAGTGAATTTATTCAGTTCAGAAAGGACATTGCAAAAAGAAAAATATTCACTATATGCACATGGAGGGAAGAGTGGAATAACTCATTTACAAACAGGAAAAAATATAACAGGCGAATGCAATTAAATTGAAAGACAGAAAATGAAAGCTAGAAAAGTTATTTTTGCCATGCAGTTAAACTGTGGGATTAATTGGAACACAAATGTAACATAAAATATCACAGGGGTTTTGATATTTAACAAGAACAGAGTGAGCTGTGAGAGCACCAAAAGCAACTGCAAAACCAAAAACCAACCAACCTGTGTTTGTGGTCAAGTCAACGCTGTTTTCAGCAGACCCATATCTGGCTATTAAAACAGAATTTTAATTTTAATTCATCATCTTCTAAGATTTCCAGACTCATGACCCCATGATCAAGCGAGATCCTGCTAAATGCCACTTCTGAAATTACTGATCTCAAACAAGTGCTTCTCAGAAGGGCAACATGTAATAAGATTCTGAGAGCCCCCAAAAGGAGGGGGCAATCCTACCTCCTGTAACACTGAACCAAGTCATACAACTCCACTTGTATAGGAACCTGCTCCACTAAAGATCATTTCCAGAGCTACATAATATACATGTGACAACATCAAGTTCGATTATTTCAAAGGAAAGTAAAACAGTGATTTTTTTTAAGCAGATATCATTGCAAAGTGATTCTCTTAGATCAAAGTGTATAAACTGCAATAAAATACATCATATGAAAAACTGAAGCATCTTAGCATAGCATATCTTCTACTGTTAGTCAGTTACTTTACACCTAATCCAGCTTTTTTTGCAATCTTTCATCACAAAAAATTACTGAAAACCAACACAAGAAACTTTCATTTATATGATGGAATTTTTCAGAACCAAATAGTTTGCACCATGTATTGACCTGACTAGCCTTTAAAAAGAACTATTTTTAACAAATTTAAAGAGAGCATTTCGAGATACTGGAGAAGACGATACAAAGATTCGCAAAGGTCAGGGTGTAGATGATAGCCAAATAATAACCTCTTATATAACTGAGACAGTTTGGGTTATTACATTATTCCAGCTTTATTCTACAGACATTTACAACAAATTTGTTTAGATCCCATGGCAAAACTCACAGCACAATTCTTTATTCACTGCTTAGGAAACTGCTGAATAGTCTCTTACTCACGTATTTTCACATGATATGCTTCAAGGCAAGATGCTAATTTGAAAAGCTTAAACTTCTGAATAGAAATACATTTCTACTACACTAAGAGGAACCAGATGTTATAACAGCTAAAATAAATTGGGTGGAGGAACTAGTTTTCACATTCATTTATTCTGTGCTATTTGAAACCACTCATTGCCACACTGCAGAACTTCATCAGCTCCACTGCAACCCTGGAGATCAGAGTTCATGAGGTACCTGAACAACACTGCACTTGCAGACCACAATAACTCACAGAAAACAAGTTACACCCTTTAGTTCCATGTGACACACAATTGTAAATTGAAAAAAACTTCAACAATGACTGAAATGTGAATATAGTCATTTGTGACTAAAGGAGATGTAAACTCAGTGTCCTGAAATTCATAGCAAATGTTTTTCAGATATCTAACAGTAATATTGCCATCTCAGAAGTCCTGCTTGCACGGCACAAAGTTTGTCAGCATCCAGGTACAGTCTAGACGTAATCAACAGGGAAATAATTCAAGTGTCCAGCAAAGGGGAGGCAGGAACAGGACAAGAGTAAAAGGCAAATGCAAAATCCAGTGGGGAAAAAAAATACAGGGGTGTGTACATACAGAATGGTTTAGACTGGAAGGAACCTGAGGGAGTTCTCTGTTCCAACCACTGCTCAGGCCGAGGTGCTTGGGGTTTTGGCCACTCTAGCCCAGAATCTCCACGGATGAAGGTCCTATACAACTGCTCTAAATGCCTATTCCAGTGTTTGACCACCATCATTACGAGGAATTTTTTTCCTTAGACTTAACTGGGATTTCCCCTACTATAACATGTGTGTCCCCTCTCCTCCTTTCACTGATCACATCTGGGAAAAATCCTGCTTGCTCCATGTTCTCTATGACCACCCATTAGGTGGCTGAGAATGGCACTTGGATCCCCCTCAGTCGCCTCCAAGAAAAACAAACTGAGCCCTCACAGCCTCTTCTCACACATAGGATATTCATCAGGGCAAATATTTAAATTCTGCATCTTGAAATTACTGCAAGAGTGAGCTAGTCAGCGGGAAACAACATGGTATCTCAACACTCAGACTAAATAACATCCAAATAAAAGAAGATTCAAGGGCATCTGACTCTACATGTTACTGTTATTAAAGGTAAAAGAGCAAACAGAGTGGTCACGTCACAAAACATTTGAATAACAATAACCACATAATCTAAGTATATCCCCTTCATTAAAGAGTACAGAATGGGAAAAACAGCATTTTAGAAGTACTAGAGAATTCATTATGAATTTAAGGATTAGAGACCTTTCAGAAGGGATGTCAGCACTTAATAGAAAACAGGATCATGTGAGGAATTAATCAGGATACTGACACCAAGGAGATTTAGCAGTTAGATTAAAGGATGTCCTTTTACACAGCACTGTCCAGTGCAACCTGAAATAACCTGGCCAGTGAAATTCATACTGCTCATGCTGAAGTATTAGACCAGTGAGTCAAGAAACAACAATCTTCCTTCCTGCAGCAGTTTGTTAACTCTGGATTTCTGCATTCAGCATTAAACACCACATTACTAGAAGTCTATTGAGACCAAAAATAAATTCAAAGAAAAAAGAAGCAAAAAACCAACACAAGATAAAAATACAAAAGCAGGGGTCAAAGGACAAAAAAACCTGAAATCACTGCAGCAAAGTCTACAAACATTCAAATACTATGATCAACGATAAGAATAAATTCATCTGCATTTAAAGGTACAAAACAAAAGGGAGGGAATGAAGAAGAACAATCAGGCAGAAATTCAGGAGGGCAAATATAAAATAACTTTTAAAATTATGAAAATAATTCTAAGAACAAAATTTAAAATATAATCTACTGTCCTGTGTTTATAATATCAGTTCCTTCCTTGAGTTTCTTACTCAGGCTACATCCTTCTAGAATCCCATTTTAAATAAGATGTCCACAGTTACATCCAAAAAATATTTTCTGTTCTAGGTGTGGAAATACAATGATTAGATTAAACACAACAAATCCTCCCCAAGACCAAAGAGATCTCTTTGCTACTAAATGAGTAACTGGAACACTAACTCAAAAATGCATTGCACCAGTGGCTACCACGTCACGCTCAGAAGTGGAACATTCAGTCATCACTAATCAGACTGGATAGAAGAGAACTGCTGCAAAGTCAGAGTGCTGCTTCAGTATGCTTGGACACTACTTGTTTTCTAGTTTTGATTACTAACACAATCTATAAAATGACTAAAAACATACTAAAAAGCAGCAAAGAACAAGAGAAAATGATAAACCAAAAGAGGGGAAAAAAATTAAATTAAAAAACAAACAAGACAAGTAACTAAAACAAAGCATGTATGACAGTATTTTAAAATACATTAATAATTTAGTATTTCTTCATGTGATAGCCTTTTAATGAAATTAGCACTAGCATGAGATCAAATAAACATCATGTAATTCAATACAATTAGTTAAGTTCCAATTCTGTATTTTTAAGCAAATTACCAAGTTGATCATGAAGTTTTTTCATTTCCCAACTAGTTATTTTGTACCTTATGTCTCTAAAATTATTTCATGGGGCACGAACGCAAATTAATTTTTACATACAAATTTCCTGGTAAAGAAAAACTATTTTATTGGATTCTACACATCATTAAAAATAACAGAGTAGTCATTACTTTAGTAATTAGAAATTAAAATTACTTTTAAAAGTAAAACGAGTAACAAGTTAGGGATTATTAAGTAAAAGGAACTTTAATATCTGTTCATTTCAGTTTATTTAATCAAATTCTCTCGGTGTAAACCTGAGAAATGGCCAATTTCAAATTCCCACAGAAAAAAGGCAGTTGAATTCACTGTAATTTTTGTACAATTTTCTTGGGAATACATGCAATTTCTTTGCTCAGACCAAAGTTTAAGATACTTCAACACAGTAATTCTATGTCTCCTTTACAGACTAGAGGTATTGTCAAGAGAAGTGGGAAAAAATTCACAGCCATGAAAAGAAATAGAAGTAAATTAGAGCAATGTCCCACAATGGGGGACCAGATAATCCATAACAAAACAAGCCTGAAGTTTGCAAATCAAAGTATATTCAAACTATAAATAATGTGAGATATACACAAATGCATAATTCATAGGATGGATGTACTAGAAGGACATAATTTCTGTTGTTAAATAAATAATTAGTTACTAAAGCAATTATAACATGAAATATTGGAACTGGTTTGCCTAAGTAAAATACATCACTTGGTGATAGGAAAGCTCTGGACTTTTAGAAGTATCTCATGTGTATGTGACATCAGTTTTATTCTTTTCCCATGCCAGCACCAGCATCCACAGATGCATCAAAACCAGTTACAGTAAAATCTTCAGGGGTAAAATTGATGTGCAATCTCCAAGTTTGACTCTCAGTAATCTTTCTGCATTATCAACTTCACCATGCCCAGCTGACTCACAGGCACATTGAGAACATTTTGTCTTCATTCTAAAATCTCGACACATCTGAGCAGAATCATTGAAATGTTGCCTTCACTAGAAGAAGTGACATGAAAGTAATTCTGTCTTTTTAGGGAAGTGGGAGTTCCCAAAGAACTCCAGCTCCACCATAAATTCCAAAAATCCAAACTTACTTGCCACGATCTGAGTATTTAAAGACAATAATTCCTATTCTTTCTTCCCCTCTTGGCATTTCCCTCTATAAATCCAACTGTTCAGTAACAACTTCAGCATTAAGACAAAAACCCATACCTAGATATAACCCAGAGATAACTGTTGGCTAAATCAGGGTTTCTGATAACCTGTAACAATACATGAAAAGAATCCTTACAGTTATTTTTAAATCATTATGGTTATTTATTGTCACTGAATTAGAAAACATGATCTTTCTTTGTAGAAGTTTAAGCCATTAGGCATCTGTTAAGCTCTGAGGTATCTGAATGACAGAGCAACACAGAAAGTAATGCTTTGAAGAACATTTATTTATTCCCTATTTTGATAAAATGAGCAAATCCTCTAAGATGGGTGTACCGTGTTTATATTACACCTTTAAAAACCCTTCCTGGTCTCCAGTTAAAGTTATATTTCAAAACCATATACACTTTTCAGAACTACCTGGTGTCCACACTTTAACTGCTGACATGATAGCTAGAAGTGGCACTTATTTCTTTATCAGTATTCCTTGCAAGGGTCATTACTCAGTATTTTATAAAAAGAAAAAAATGTATAACACCATAAGCCTCCTGTTACTAGGTAATAAAATGCATAACTGCTATGAAAACATTGCCTATGTCTTTTCTTAGAAAACAATTAAACCCAGATCCCCAGGCACAACACTTCACCGAAGGTGTGATGGCAGCGTTACATTTTACTAGGTCTTCAAAAGGGTCATTAATCTTTCAGTCATGGATCTCAGGCACTTAAGTCTAACAGCAACGTGCAGAAGCAAACACACAGCGCTCTCTTTCTCTCTTTGTAGAGATAGAAACATAGTAAACTCCTAACACAAGATCTAAAATTAGCCAAAGAGAAATCTATTTAATCCACTTTCATCTCTCCGATTTTACAGAATCTCATTAGTGTAAATATTTTCACTTTCATTGTTACATTGAACCAGCTGAGGCATTTCAAGGCAAGCAGAGACCTCTGTGCAGAGCGCTCCTACTTTACAATGACTCTTACACTCGACTACACATTAAGTCTTCAGTAAACGTATTATCCCTTTCATCTATTCAGCAGTATAGTTCAGATACTACATGCCAAAGGAAGGAGAAAACAAACCCTAAAAAGCAGACTGAAAATACTTGAAGTTATTTGCTTCTATGTCAAATGCACTTACAAGCAAGAGCACTGACAAAGCAACAGTCTTCAATCCACAGAGCCTTTTATACACCACTGTCGCAGAAAAGTACCCCGGCATATACACATGCAGGAAACAAACCTCTGTGTACCCGCACCTGCTTTTGCTTATCTGGACATAGAGAAAACTGAGTGTTTGTGAATTTCTTAACATGATAACCAAGACTGCCATCCTTACAGCTAGACATTTAAAAAAAAAATTAAAAATTACTATTTCATGTTACAATAACTAAATTCAATTATGTTATTGTATTAGGTCCCAATATGACCAATCATATTAGAAAGATACTGCTTACTGCCTCTCTGTATTTTAGATCATTATCCCTACTCCAAGCGCTCCGATTTTTCAGAATTCAAAATCAGTCCAAAAGGCACCCGAAACGTGGGAGCGAGCACTCTCAGCCTATGAAAATGACCACTGCAGACAGGATTTGAGGATTAGCATTCAATGCAATAGAGCATCCGCTTCCAAGGACCATCCTTTTCACCTTCCAGTAAGTCAGTGCTAAATAACCTGCGAGGTCTGGGCGGCGCGGGGGGCTGAAGTACCGACATTAACCTGGGAGGCACCGGCTGAGCTCAGCCCCATCCTCCTTCATCCCGACGGAGCCTCGAGCCCGCCGCCGCTCCGTCTGACGCCCGGGGTAGCGGCTCCCGGCTCG
>VZRQ01005820.1:3387714-3408062 GCA_013397975.1 Machaerirhynchus nigripectus | reverse complement strand
TGCAGCTGCCTTGTCCCGCCGGGCCAGGCTGAGCCCGGGCGGAGCGGACGGCGCTGCGCAGCAGCCCCACCTCCCTGCGCGGCGGCAGCCGGGCTGCGCCGAGCTGCCGGGGCACGGGGACCGGCTGGTTTAAAACGGGAGCAGCGCGTTACTGAACTGCTGGGCGGGCATTCCGGGGCTGCCCAGGCCTCGCCCGCGCGGCGGGTGCGAGTGACGATGCAGAGGCGCCCGGCAGGACCGAGCGCTGCCCTGGCTTAGGCAGACAGCCGGGAAGGGACACCTTCGTAAGATCAACTCACCGTTTGCTGCTTATTTACTGTTGCACAAGTTTAATTCGCTGATAATTAGTTTACAGTTCTATTGAGGCCGAAGCAGGGTCAGATGAAAAGCATAAACATTAATCCTGTCATTTCTTATGCTGCAAAGAACCTGTGTGTTTTTTCAATTGAGGTTATCTACGGCAGATTTTTAAAAATCGATTTATATTTTGTCAGTCTTCTGGGCACTTTTTACTCTCTCTTACTAGAACTAAGATACGAGATCTGTAAATCAGCTTACAGAGAGCAAGAAGATAACCCCTGTTCTTTGGCCTTCTATTCATTTGCTTCTGCAAAAGTGAAGTATCTGAATTTCTCGTAACTAACGACTTTACACACACATCCTTATCACAGGGTACAGGAGGATTCCTGGCTACAATTTTCGTAAACTTTCACACTTCACATATGGCCGAAAGCTCTATCACGAGCAGAAATAACTGGTGATGCTAATTGAACTGAAAATTCATCAGGGTCTCTTGCAGCTTGACCATGATATTCCGTCCCCGCATCCTGTCTCTGCTGCTCCATCCCCCTCAGCCCCGTTCCCCAGGAGCTCCTCCATATCCCCCCCAGCCCCGTTCCTCAGGAGCTGTGTCTGCTCCTCCATCCCCCCCAGCCCCGTTCCTCGGGAGCTGTGTCTGCTCCTCCATCCCCCCCAGCCCCGTTCCTCGGGAGCTGTGTCTGCTCCTCCATCCCCCCCAGCCCCGTTCCTCGGGAGCTGTGTCTGCTCCTCCATCCCCCCCAGCCCCGTTCCCCACGCAGCGCGTTCGGTGCCGCTCCGGCTCCCTCTGCTGCCTCCGCGCCGGCTGCGGCCCGGGCGCTGCAGTGACCGCTTCTCTCGAACCGATTCCATTTACATTTGACAGGATTTGTTCTTGCTGAGTCCACAGAGGCTGCTACTTGTCTCTGTTATCTTCCAAGTGCTCTGAAATACCTTGTCTATATCCCAGGTTGCTCTGGGATTTGCTGTTAAAGCAGCGGGGCTGTAATTCTCTCTGTCCTCCTTCTCAGTAAGGTTTGTCCTTTTCCAGTCTCGTAGGACTTCACCCTTCCACACAGGCTGTCGAAGATACTTGTTAATAGCAAGCTTTGGCCAGTTCTCTAAAAATTTTATAGAACAAATCATCAAAAACAGACAATCTAAAAAAATGTTCTTCTCTCTAACCTGACCCATCTTTCTTTCTGCTCAAGCTCTGTTTCTAGCTCATGCTAATTGTGTTGAGCCGCTGACTGATCTTCCTAACAAAGAGGATGGCTGAACAGTCAGTTATGTGGTGACCCTCTTTTCCAGTTGTTCCTGTAGTCCCGAAGGGTCCGATAATTCTGGTCTGTATCTGAGGTATTTTAGGAGTAAAACATTTTAGATAAGCATTGGAAAATATGGTTTCAGGACTGACAGCTACACTAGACAATGAATTCTGTTGGCGGAGTAGCCTGGTATTTGCAGAAAATAAGAACTTTAAAAAAAACCCCATCAACTAATGCAGCCAACCAAGCAGGACATAACACAGTGCTCAGAGTCAGATTGTACATACCTACATCACAGTTTTCTTACCTTTTTACAGAATATATAAGCAATGTTTGCATTATTTTCATATGGAAATATTTAACCTTACAACAGAAAATACTATGCTTACCTAATTAGCTAGTGATTTTTTTAAATGCTGTTTCTTTTTATGCATAATAATGTTCCAATATGCATAGTTAAAATAATTTTATAATCAGCTTTCCATAAACAAATTCCTAATCTTAGTATTCAATAAGGAGTCAAGCTGTCTCCCTCATTTACACTTGCTAGGATTTGAATTGTATTACCAGTCTAATAGCTTATTAGAGTGTCTTAGATAAGCTACCTTGCAGCTTAACTATTTATTTTGATGGAGGAATGCTCATCCTCTAGTGGCTTGAAGGAGATTTTGCACAGATTTTTTTATCTGTTCTGATTAAATATTTAGTAAGGAACAAAAACCTCTCTTATTTGCTAAAGGGACATGCTTTAAATGTCTCCTATGACAACAATGATCTTTTTTCTAAATATTGATGAATTACTTTAAAACCACTAAATATTACTTGCATTTTTCTTTACTAGCATAAGAGTTAATTTAGATGAGAAAGTTACTGTGTTGAGCTTTTTCTGAACAGTGTCCAGACTGTGATTCTTCGCTTGGTTGTTTTGGGTCAGGCTGAAATTGCAGAGTGATGAACTGACATTTTCCTCATGCCTCCCTCAGCTTGTGCATGCTTTACAGCATCTCAGGAGTTTCAGTTCCAAATTACACAAGGACTAGGATCTTAATGTCACTTGGGAAATTTCAGAAGGGCCCCACTCATGCAACTGAAGTCAAATTTCAAAAAAAAGTCCATTGTCCTCCCAATCCCATACTGAATAGCAGGCAAAATTAAAGCTACATCTGCTTGAAAATTATTGCTGGAATCACAGAAATTATTACTGTTTACGATTGTGTTTCATACAACTTTAAATGCATTTATTTAGAATGTTTGCTGCATGTTTTTAACTTTCTTTTTCCAAGCACGCAGCGTTTACTGGAATAGAAACTATTAATGTAACTTTGAATGACCCACACTTCAATTTATCAAAATATTGGAGTACACATCTAAACACATAAATAGCCCACAGAATTCAGTAAGAATACTCACCTTGGAAGGAACATGCTCAGGTGTTTCACATTGGAACTTATTTTGTCTCACCTGCATGGGTTTGTGAGGGCAGTTTTTAACCATAGGAGAAAGGTAGTTTAAGGCTCTGAACAGAGACAGAATTTTTAAAAGTACGTTATTTAGTGCTGTAGCTGGGTGAGGGGGAAATACTGCTTTATTTTTGTGTGTACCTGAATAATTCCTATTTTTCTTCTCTCTTGGCACAGACTGGGATACCTTGACAATGTGTGGAGATTTGTCAGCTTTTCTACCCAGCTCTTGCATTTATATTTAACTTGCTCCCCTTTATTAAGCTGTTTGAGGCTTGCATGTTTTCATCTTTTTGTTTGCTAACTTTGCAATAAGAAATGGTGACAATCACGTTGGTATGTGTGCCACTGTTGGCAGTGACAGTGTGTGCTGTTATTTAATGTCTGCTGGGCATCAGAGCTGCGGTAGGAGAAGGGAGGTGTTGATACAAGTAATACCAAGAGAGAGTTGCCAGCCCAGGTAGAGAAACATTCTTCATCATGGGAATCATAAATTCCTGAGAGTCATAAATCGTGCTTTAAAACAAAATCCATAGAGCAGAAGTTAAACTCTTCTATCAGGGAGCACAAAGCCACTGTTCTGTGAAACTTCATGACACCTGTTTTATCAGTGGCAGGCAGTTGAGGAGTGGCAGCATTTCCCACATCTTTACCTATTTGTTTGGTTCACATCAACTTTTATCAGCCTGTGTTGGTTTTATATATTTTTAGAACAATGAGATAAAATATACACGGTATAGATATTTCACAAACAAAACAACTCTCAGATATCTAAGATCTTTCTGTAAAGGTTAACAAAGATTTTCTCAATAGCTATCGCACCTTTCACCAAAAAGCTGTACACATCATTTGAACACAGGCATTTTTCAGCAAAGATGTGCTTTTTATACTCTTACAGTGGTTTTTTATCACCATGTTGTATGACACCACAGCAAATATTACTGTACTTCATAAAATGACAAATTTATCATAGGAAAAAACTGATCTGGACCTACCTCTAAACAAACGACATAGGGTAAAATTGTGCATATTTCTACCAGGTTTGAATTAATTTGTTCAAAAAGTCTCTCACAAAACAGATGTTAAAACTACCACAGGTGCAGCTTAAGGTCTTTCTTTAAATCCTATGATGTAGATAAAACAAAGTAGTAAGAATGTATAGGGTTTGCCATTACAGTCTGCTCTATTCTTAAGCTGTGACTTAGACTTTCAAATAATGACCTGATGTAACTACAATTTCAGTAGAGATAAAGAAAATAATTCATAAGTTATCATTCATACAGACAGTACTTTTTAGTTAAAGCAACAGAGCAAGTGCAAAGCACAAGATCAGAATTAATCAGTGTCAGAATTACCTTAAATCTTCATTCTAGAATTTACAAAGATGTTTCAGTAATTCAAGTGTTATGCTTAATATGGCAGCAGTCAGAACAAGTATTTGACCGTAAGAACTTCAAGGAAGCAATATATCTGAAGAAGATCTATTTTTACATCCAGTAATTAAATGACTTTTTATTTCTATGAATTTCAAGGTGTGTATGGCAGAGGACATGATGTCTACGTTCTGGTTGACTGGAAACCTTACATATTAGGAGCTGTACAAAGGAGAAATAAAATGCCAATAGACACCTGACCCTACCTCCTTGTTTCCCCCTCCAAAAAAAAATTATAATTTACTTACAGGTTTTAACACTTAATGGTTCTTTTGTTATTCTTCCTGAGCAGTAAACAAAAAGGTTATGCTTTACTTTGGTTTGTAGACACAAAAGAGCAGTACCTGAGATTCTCAAGGGGCAGCCAGCAGTAAAAAATACCCCAAATAAAGAACAACTTTTATTGCTTTAATTTCAGTACAAAATTTCACAGCAAATACAAAACTGAATTTATATATTGTATTTTTTTCTTTCATGCAATTATTCTTTCAAACCTTCTTTTTCAGGTATTCATTTCAAGTTTTTCAATTTATTATTGCTCCATAGTATCAACCTCACTAGAGCTAAAACTCACAATTAAATCTTACTTTTTTTCTATCTGTTCTTTTACATGTCTTTGTAATTAGTAGACTATAGCTCTGTCCAGGCTTGTCTTTTCAATTTCATTCTTTCCTGTAGCATTTATTTCAAAAAGAGATCATAGAATCACAAAATGGTTTGGGTGGGAAGGGACCTTAAAGATCATTGAGTCCCAACCCCTGCCAGGGTCACCTTTCACTAGCCCAGGTTACTCAGAGCCCCATCCAGCCTGGCCTTGAACACTTCCAGGGATGGGGCAGCCACAGCTTCTCTGGGCAACCTGTTCCTGTGCCTCACCACCCTCAGAGAGAAGAATTTCTGCCTAATATCTAATCTAAACCTGCTTTCTTTTCGTTTGAATCCATTGCTCCTTGTACTGTCAATGCATGCCCGTGTCAAAAATCCATCTCCAACTTTCTTCTGAGCTCCTTTCAGGTACTGGATGGCCACAATTAGGTCACACAAAAGTTTTCTCTTTTCCAGGCTGAACAAACCAAATTCTCTCAGCCTTTTCTTGTAACAGAAGTTGGTAGCCTCCTCTGGACTTGCTCCATCAGGTCCATGTCCTTCCTGTGCTGGGACCCCAGAGCTGGAGGCAGCTCTGCAGGTGGGGTCTCACCAGAGCAGAGGGGCAGAATCTGCTCCCTCCCCTGCTGCCTACAGTGCTTTGGATGCAGCCCAGGACATGTTTGGCTTTCTGGGATGCCGATGCACATGGCTGGCTCACGTCCAGCCTCTCACCCCCCAGCACCCCCAAGTCCTTCTCAGCAGGGCTGCTCTCAATCCCTTCATCCCCCAGCCTGGACTAATATTGGGGTTTGCCCCAACCCAGGTGCAGCACCAGGCACTTGCTCTTATTGAGTGGTGTATGCACCTGTTTTAATAAATGCAGATCCACAAAATATCTGGACTCCTTTATAGGCTGGATCTTCAGGGTCCAAGTTAACTGAGTGCTGATCATGACTCACCACCTCCTCACCCCTCTCCTGAAGTGGGAAAGTGATTTATCGCAATTTTACAGCTTAAGCTCCAGCCCAGATTTAAAACCCAACTAACAAGTTGGATTCTTGCCCAACAGCTACAGAGAGGCTGTGGTAAGTACAAAACTCATCCTAAGCTCTGAACTACCGATTTACACAATGCTGAAACTTGCTAGAGAAAACAACCAGGCTGTAATTTCTGTAAGAATTAAGAATAAATATTACATGTTTATGGGAAAACAATGAAGCCAGTATGACTTCATTGTCATGAAAAAGAGGGCCACTGTGCACTAAGTGGTCATCAACCCAAATTTAGGGAAAAGTAGACTCAACAGATTCAAGGTATCAGTGGTGTTTGCAGAGGCAGTGGATGTGTGCTGGCATTTCACACAGTCCACAGTCAGAGTTAATGACAGCCTGTTACAAACCATATCCCCTGTTTCTTAAAACCTTTTCAAAACAAAATGGTAATATTGTAAGACAGTTCTGGGCCAATTTTCATAAGGCCTCCCACGTAAAGAACTTCTCATTTATTTTGTTTTCAGACTAGAAATATGCACAAATTACAGTATCCAGTCTGTATTTGAAGACCACAAGTGATGAAGACTTGAGGTGTATTTTTCTCAGGAATCATAATTTTAGTCAGAATTATTCTAGTTTTAGCAGTCACCCACTGGATCTAATTTTACTTTTTTTCCCTCACAGATTAAGGAAGTACATGCTAATAAAATAATTAACATTGCATTTTTACTTTGTAGGTGATTCTACATTAAGATTAAGCCATTTTTAACATGCTTTTAGATGAGCCGAACATTGTGTGGTCACTATTTATTAAGACTAATGTGCTATAGCTCACATGTACATATCATGGCATAAAAGTTGAATCTTCACCATTTCTCCTTGTATAGTAACTTCACATACCTTTTCTTCTTGCAGTTATTGCCCACTAACAGTTACTGGTTTCTGAGGAACGATGTAGTATGTTTAGCTTATGTGGGCCTGTAAACATTTTATAGGGAATAGGCCAAAAATTGCATGGGCTTTTCCTCATGCTGTAAAAATCTTCAGAAAGAAATGCCAGAGTTTTGAAAGTCACATGCACATAACTTAACAATAAATGAACAAATAAATATCTGATGTGAACTGTATTACTAATTCAAAGATAAAGGATCTCAATTGCTTTTGGTAATCGTAGGAGGATAGGGACTGTGTGGGAGGTGTGCACTGGGTCAGCAATGGTTATGCAAACATGGCTGAATGACTTGAGCCCTGAATGTCTCTTGGGACTCGGGAACACAAAATATAAAGATTCTTAATCTGTGCCTTAGTACTAAAATCATTCAGTCTTTGACATCATCAGACAGAAGGCGAGTGAGGACTTATCAAACCTCAAATCGAAAGCCTTAGAGAGTGACTTTAATATGCCACCCTGGGGTTTTGTCAGGCTGGCAGATACCATAAAATACACTAATGGGTGGAATTACTTCCTTTAATTTTAGTTCTGGGTTAATAAATTATATATGAATATTTTATGTTTCTGAGATTACTACAAAATTATAGAAATCTACAGAACTAAAAACAATAAATAGCTTACTTTCATCTCTATGGCTACACCCCAGACATTTTTGTATTAATACAGCAGTGACAACTAGTAATCCCATCCCACTTTCTAGTACAAAAACAGAGCAACAGCAAACTGTTTATTTTTTCTTAGTATCTTCTTGCTTAGTTTGTAAGTGGCTATAAAGTTGATGCTCTTACACAGTTTAGCAAGTCAATAATCCAAAACAGGAAATGCAGAATCCTTTGTCTACATTCCATATTCAGCTTTACCACTTTGGTTTTTTTTGATTTAAAGTGCTTGTGTGTCTGTTAACCTCAACGAATATGCTCACAGGATTCTCCACAGCAGAGGTACTCATATTAAAGTCCCTATTTTTGCTCAAGTAATGAGAAATCTATGGCATAAAAACTTGGCATGCTATCTCAAATATACATGTCACGTTATGTCACCATCTAGCACACACACTTCTGGTGTGTGCAGGAGTTATAGGTGACCTCTATCAGGCAATTTTGCATTAGGTGGTAGCTCTAGAAATAAAGTTTTGGCTTTTGGGAGGATGGCTGGTTGGTTTTGCTGAGGACAGTGTCAAGATTATTTAAAATTGCTCCTTTCCTCAGCAATCATCAATTCTGGGGGAAAAAAAAGGGCACGTATAAAAATCAAATAAACTGAGTTACTCATATTCGCAAGTTTACTGAAGATTTTTAAATAAAGACACATAAACTGTGAACTTGAAAACCAAAGTGCTGTCTTTGCACACAGAGCAAGGGGTAGTTCAAATGGTTTCTGGCTTTCCACTGCCGCATGATTTTTTTTTCCTACTCTCCATAGTCAGAAAAGCAAGATATTAAGTACTACTTATTGCAGAAACGAAGAGCATATTGCAGGAATAATCTGTGTCATCCCTTTGACAGCTTCAGCTCCATGCAGAGGTGCTGTAGCTCAGTCTCTCTGGAAAACAGCACACTTCAGGACAGCAGAGCACATCCCCGTGTTGCGTGCAGCCTGTCAGCAAATGGAGAGTAGCTAATTCCTGAGCCTCAGGAGGGGAAAGGCAGGCACTTAAACAAAGCTCCAGCAAATGAAAAATGAGGCAAGCTCTGTGGAGGAGTGCTTAACTTGAATTTTTTAGTAAATTTTATAAATGGCCCTGGCCAAGTAAGAAGATTACATTGAACTGAGATTAATTTTACTATCAAAATTGAATGAGAGGTGCGGATTCACCATTTGGAAAGCTGATTGGCTGATAAGGTGTAATACAAAGCAAACATAGTCTAGATTTCTTAACACCTTCTAAAACTCTGTGATGATAATATGAAGTATAAAAGACATATAATTTCATATATAATTCTGATCTTCACATTAATTCAATTGTGAAGAGAGGCATTTTTATGATTAAGAATCAAATAGGTAGACCTCATAAAAGAAATAACAGAAAAAGCCACATCATCTTCAATAAGTGCTTTTATTGACAACTAACTAACTGGAATTGCCTAATTCCATTTGAGAATTATTTAAAAGCTAAAATAATTGCTATTAAATTTAATATTTTATTTTCTCACATACGATCAAAAAGTAAATCTCTAGCAGCTGGTAATTTTTTGCTTCTGTTTCCAGACTGGGTAACAGTTTTGAGACACTGTTCTTGTAACCACATTGTATTTGATGCTGTGCATAGAAAGGACAAGACCTCCCCACTTTTTCTTACCATTAAAGCACAAGAGGAGGCCAAGTCAGGCACTACAGAAGAACAACTCATCATGAAGGGCAATATGAGACAGCACCAACCATCACAAGCCATAAGCATCCACAGCAGTTGTCATTTATCATGATCATTTCTGGGGCAAAGATTGTGACAAATAAGCTTTTCCAAGGTTTTTGAAATGCCTGAGGCAACCTGAGAATACATTCAAGTGTGAGGTGAAGAACAGGAAAGGGAACAACAGTTCCTTCTTGGAGCACTGGAAGACAAGAACTTTAATTTGGTGGAAGAAAGGGAGCTAAGAAATACACATGGAGAAAAGAGACAATTAACACAGGCAAAGCTGCAGTCTGAGGATCCGTCCCCTGAATAGGAATAAGCAAAGTTGTCTTTACTCGCAAACAAAAAAAGAAAACTTAAACAAAAGTGCCAGTTACATACTGGATCTAATAAAACAACTGACTGATGTATGTGGATAGGAGAGGACCTGCTAAGCACAAAGCATCAGGACATTGAGATCCAGTGTGGATGCAAGAATCTATTTTTGAGGCCACGGTGACAGGGAGGATGGTTGTATCTGAAGAAAAAAAAAAAAGTAAATCTCTTGGAAGAATGATTAAAAGCCTTGTTTTGGACTTAACAGATATGAAACATCTGCACATCAGTGCTATCATATCAAGATTGGAATTTGGTCAGAAATAGTCTGCTTCAGCACAGAAGGATAAAACCTTTAAATCATTAGTATAAAGGGAGAAGTTGAATGTGTTTTAGTGCAAGACTACTGAACAATAAACTCTCAGAGAAAAAAGAGGAAACCACGAATGGGGACAGTAATTGTAACATAAAATGCATGTAGCAGAAATGACAAGGATATGAGAAGACAGAAGTGACATATAGCTGTATAATATACAGCTGGTATTGTGCAGCCTCTGGCCCTGTTCTGTTACTAATGGTGCTTCCACATTCAGGAGCTGTAAAGCTTCCACTCTGCCTACCTAATACAACTTGTACATCACTTATGCTCTTATTTCTGAAAGAGGTGTGTTAGAGATCAGTGCTGCTAGGGGAGAGCAGAGGCTGCTGAGTTACAGGGTCACTTTGGTAGGGCATGAAGCACCTGTGTTCCCCCTGTGACATGCTGTCTTTACAGCTCTAACTCCCATCACCACTTTTTCACTGTCATTCTTAAGACAAATGTTTTTCTATGAAACTTCATTAACAAAGATTGCTTGGTAGATCCATAAATGCCTCTCACCAAGTAACTGATACACAAAATGAAATCCTACTTGATTTCTTAATTAGTAGCTTCTTGCTATACCTTTTTCTGTTTATCCTGTCATAGACATGCAGGATCTATACCAACTCAAAATTAGGCTTGCTGTTGAATTCAGCCAACGGCTTTCAACAACAATATCAAATGTTATTGACAGCTGGAATGTACAAGGGTCTCAACATTGGGCACAGAATCCTAAACAGCATCTTACTCTATTCCTTTGCCCATCCATTTCCTGGAAGCAAGGCTTAATTAATCTGTAACCTGCACAGTGGCCTTTTAGAAAATGTTATTTTGCAGGTGTGTATCACTAAACCTTTGCACTAACACAGTAAAGCACGAGTTGAGTTATATAACATGACCATAAATGTCTTGAGCATCACCATGGACATACACAGCACTGCCATGGTCACTCACCTATCAATACTCATTTTTCAAATTCCACATATGGGACAGAAGTAGAACTTTTTCCTATGTTGTCCACCTCACATTCCGAAATCTACCTATCTTTCAATTTCCAGGATGCTATTTTTTGCTGATACCTCTGACAACTACTCTTTCTAGAAAATCCTCTATATGCAATTAGGGCATCTCTCCATAATTGCTGTCAAATCATGTTAACTACTTACTCCAGAAGAAATTGGAAATGACCAGCTACTTGCTGGGGCAGAGATGAACATAGAGTCATAAGAGTTTCTCATCACAGATAAGAGCCAATTCATTCAATATTAAAAACAGAAGAGGGTGCCAGAAAAACTTCTGAGAATTGAAACAATTTTGAAGAGTAGAAGTAATTAAGGCTTTTAATTTTCATCCAGTTGAAACAGAGTGCTCTGAAGTGGAGATTACCCATAATCTGCAGCCAAAACTAAGACCCTTGTATTTCTTTTAATCAGAAAATTTAGAAAACCTTTCTCTCTGCATATAAATTTCTCCCACTAAATTTATTTCAATTGATGGGACTGATGTAGCACGGAACAATGCAAGGGTAAGATGCCTATGAGTTGGCTTGATGCTGTCATCAATAAGTGCCTGCAAACAGTTCCGAGTTTAAATTCTAAAGAGAGCTCATTTTAGAATTGTAGTATGTTTTAGTAAAACATATATCCAGTTGGGTCTTAAAAAACCTACGGGGACTGCACAATCTCTCCTCTGGGTATATGAAGCAACGGAAATAATTCCTTCCCTTGATTCACCAGCTGTGCTCCCATCACTGCACTGTGTGATGCTGCTGCCTTCCCTGGCTGCCAGGGCACAACACTGACCAGGGCTGTCTTGCCAGCAGAGCTGCCCTCCAGCCAGTTTCTCCCTTTCTCTCCCACTTCCGGTCCAGCAGAACCAGCCAGTACTGCTGGCCATAAACTGGAAATTACCACTCTTAGAACCCAGTGTTACTAAAGGTGGAATAATTTTGCTGTTTAAGTTTTAAAATGACGTTTTCTCCCCTTTCAAATAGCATTTATAGTTTCAGTGCCCCAGAACAAGGGCTGCTCCTTTGCATATCAAAGAAGTATCAAAAGTGTGGGAAACCTTTCTGAATGGTTAGTAACATCAATACTTCCAGTAAATTAAGCATGCCAAGCTACAAAGTGAAGGCATAAAGATTAATTTTCTTTCTGAGAAGCATAGCACAGACTACGGGAAACATTGTGGGGGAAAAAAGTAATCAGCTAGGAAGTTTCCACTGTTTAGCCAATGTCTTGACAGTTTTGGTACATTGAAGCAATAATCTGTAAAAAGGGCTGGAAGAAGAGGCTGGGAAATAAAATGCCACCTCTTAGAACGGCTAACTATTTCTGGATCACTGCTTGCATCGCCCTGCCTGCCAAAGAGGCTTCTACATGCAAGTCCCAAGAACAGCCGAGCTGCAGTCAGATCAGGCCTATATTTAGCCTAGAACACCTTGGATAGCAGCTGAAGGAAGAGTAAAATAAACTGGGAAATACATGTTGAGATGGGAAAACTGCAGTATGTCTAAGTAACTCCAGAGCATGAACCTGCCAGGGCTTTCAGTGTGTTAAGCTTACCTTACCACAAAGGGAAACCTCCTGCTTCCCCCTCTCCCTGTTCTCAGGCAAGTGGGCAGGGTGGTGGCTGTCCCACATTTTCCCCCAGGCTTATCTACTTCTGTCTTTTAAGGGGTTTTCGAAATCCTAATCCTAAAGGGAAGGGTGGGAGGGGGAACAGGACAGAGGCAGACAAGACCAAACCCACAGTACACCTGCGGCTTTACCCCAACATGCTGCTTCCAGAACTGCTCATTCTCCCTATGGGAAAATAGCACAGGACTTGGGAATTCCTCCCACCTTTGTGGAGGGTGGGTGGAAGAGGGGCTTTCATGCTTCCTGCTATGCCTTTTAAGGTGGTTGGGGTTTTTGTTTTGGGTCTTGTAGCATTTTGTTCTTTTTTCCTCTTTGAAGCAGTTTTCTGGAAGCTGTTGCCAAACTAGATCTGGAGTTATCAGGAACTCTAATCTAGTGCCTTGAAAATACTGGATGTATCTTAACTATTTCCCCTCTGCTTAGTTCTGTCTACAGCCTGAGACATCATTAGTCCCCAGGTGCACACAGGAAAGGAAGGGACCCAGGATCTGTTCCTCCCTCTGCCCCCAAAGCAGCTTCGTACCTGATCAATACAGGCACATTTCAGTACCAGGATCCAAGGAGATGGTATTCCTCTAGAGGCATCAGTCATTCCTTGAGCCATTCGCTGTCAGTCACACGCAGCAGAGGATGGAATTTGTTTCCCCTCAGCTGTACAAGCAGACACCAGTGTTCTGATCAACCACTGCCTGTGCAGCTGGTGCTGCTGCACTGGGTTGGGGCAACCACTCCTACTCTTGGGCAACCACCTACACCCACCTGAGAAAAGCTCCTAAAAACACAATGCAGTGGGAGAGATACGGTAACACAGTAGGAAGTTCCTGCAGGATCACAGGAAGAGATCACATAGCACAGATGTTTTCCAGTTCAAGCAATTAAGAGACCAGGAAAGGAAAGCAGGAGACAGGACAAGCCCTGAAAAGGCTCAACCATCAGCAGATTTTACCTCCCCTTCAAATTTCAGCATTTCCATAATCCATTTCAGCAAAGCTTTTCATTTTTCTCCATTCTGCCAACAGCTTTACCTACCACAAAGTTTTGGCCTGGGGGAGGCACGTTCATATTGAAACCATGGCATTCTCTCTCATGGCAGGTAGGCCCTTATTTCCTGCCTCTGCAGAGTACAGGCTGCTCAGAGGATGGGAACTGGCACTACTCCTGCGAAGACAGGTGGGCCAGGGCCCAGGAACTCTACCGATGACAGACCTACCTCCAGCAGGGGCCACAAGAGAGGGCACAAGTGCCTGGGATTTCACCAGTCCCTGACATTAGGCACCCACCTTCTCATCAGAGGAGAGCTCAGTAAGGGAGAGGAGATAGAAGAAAATAAAACACACTTCAGGGGAAAGGAGGAAGAATCTCAACAATTCAATTATGCAAGCAGTCTCAGTATGGAAATTTGAGTGATCAAGTTTGGCAGTGGGCGTGGGGGCTTCACGTACGACTGGAATTAATTCTTGTGCATCTTCCTACAGAACATGAAGAAGCACTGTAACTAATTCATGTCAGATGGGACACTAAAGTGTTCCCTGCACAAGAGATTTTGGTAAAAAGCCAATGTTTAACAACAACAACAAAAATACTGCACAAGTTCAGTAGCAGCTATCAGTGCTTGGATGGCCCTTTCATCCAAGAACAATTTTTTGCTACTCTTGTTAATACAGAAGGACATTAAACTCATCCAAAACATTAACTGGTGGTGTTACCTAAAACCAGTTGAACTTACCATGCTAAAAAACGCATCTGTTTTAAAAGATAAGACTTCTGATTGTACCCTTTATTATACCTTTTAACGGTATACAAAGTAGTACTAAGATGACTACACACACCCATGGATTTATTTTAGTGAGCTTTTCCCTTAATCCAAAATTTCTGAAAAGGAGGAATCCTTAAGGTCTTGCCCCACCCCTCCACTTGGTCTGAACTACTCTTAGATATATTTGTTTGCAGAACGGTACTGCAGTCATGCAAAATGTGACTTTTCAGTTTACTCTCTTTACCTTTTAAACCAGAGTGCTCTCCTAATACACTAAAAGCTGCTCTTGGTAGGAAAAAAGAAGTGTTACCCAAAAGGGTTTCATTCACTTTTCAGGCAAACTGAAACCTTAGTCTGTGCTGAAAATGACAGCCAGAACAACCAAAATCACATCACCACAGGTACTTGTTTTTTCCTTCCTTTTGAAACAGGCAACCAACAACTTATTTTCCCACTGGAACAGTTACACAAAGGCTAGATATCAAATCTGAAAGCTCCTCAAAATTTCCAAGTCAATGAAAGCCAGATTCTAGAGGGAGACAACAGGGGTAAAAAAAGTATCAATACACATGATATTTTAATACAAAATATTAGCTTTTTTCTTTTTTTTTACACAAGTCAGTTTTTTTAAAATATAGAACCTTAAAAAATGAACAAATTGCTATCCACACACTATAAACACTTGTTTGTGCTCAGTTTGATCAAGTTATCAGAACAATTTAAACACCAGTCCATAGTTTAAACACTGCCTTGAAGTTGGATGAAAACTATGCCGCACTGTGCGCTACCATTATTGTATGTACAGGGTGAAGCGCCTTCGGTCGGGTTTAATACGGTAATAAAAAACTGTTCAGTTATCAGGTTCTTTGTGCAAGGATTTCACATTCTACTCATGCTCATGACAGGTCTGTATTACATTTCAGTGGCACTGGTCTGAGCAAGCACAGGTAATTCTGTGAATGTTCACTGGAAGAATGTCCGTTACATGTTCTGGAAGTACGAGTTCTTCAGCTGGATAAAAGAAAACTTGTTAGTTTAGGGGAAATAACTAGCCTGATTAGCCAGAATTTAACAATTTCTAAGCACTGAAAGGAATTTTGATTTCTCAAAGTTGAATAAAAGTAATTAACTATCACATTTTCATAAAGATTAACTATGTAGCAGGTACATCTCAGGAATATTTGTAATTGCCCGTTTTTTGAACCCATAGAAAAGAAAAAATTTCCCTCAAAGTTGGAGATCTTAAAAGGTCTTGTTTTAGTAGTAAATCATCCACAAGTTGCAGGTTGTTAGCCAAGTAGATTTAGGATGATTTACTTGCATTACAGTAATTTACACAATTGAGCTTTAGGCATACAGTACAAAACTATGAACAAAAAGGTGAAGCAAACTTTTTTATTTATATTCAGGTAAAAACATTAACCTGATGAAGTAAATTATTGCAGATTTGAGAAATCAGCACATAAAACAGTTGGACAGAGCATTGCTTACAGGTGCTTTATCTGTGTCAAAAGACAAAGGCTGAACTGCTTGTTCCAAGCTAGCACTGGGGGGAAAGAAAAAAAAAAAAAAAGGAGAAAAAACTACAAAATTAGCCAGGAACTTAGATCAAGAACAGGAAAACTGTTTACTCAAACAGGGAATGAAACAACTAATTTGTCTTTTAAAAAACTTTACATCAATTCGAAATGCTCTGGGCCTTACCACAATACACACTGGCCAGCCCAAGCTGTTGGACTTCAACTACATGAAAGAAATATTTCTTCCTCGCCTCCAGTACGAGGCTTTTGCTGCCTGAATCACTGTGTAAACAGCTCTGGAGCGCTCTGGTAGCGACTGTCGCCATTATATCCTACCACTACAGTAAACTATGCTATAAGAAAGGTTCTACCTAGTTACAAAGGCTGAATTATATTGACAATATATATTTGATTTCAGTAAAATTTAAATTATCTTAATCAGAGAAAGAGGCATGGAGCAGTTAAATGCCCATGCTAACCAAAACATAACAATTGTTGAATGTTGCACACAAAAAGAACCAAGTGAATTGCACATCAGACAATACATGAGGATGGGTAAAATTAGAGGCAGGTGAGGGTACACAGAACTAGTCTACTAAACTAGATTCATCAAATACATGGTGTATTTTAATTTCTGTACTTATGTACAAAAGTTGTCTTTGGAGGAAAAACTTCAGACTTAGCTAGATGGATACACACAGCCCAGTATTAAACTGCACAGCGACATTTATTGTTCCAGCCTGGAAAAACATCCCTTTTTAAATTTCACACAGCAAAGCAAGTTAAAAACTTCACTCATCAAATAAAAGATAATTTAAACAAGAACTTGCTAAAGAAACCTTGTCACAACAACTTTTAGGGCCTGATCACTTTAAGTCCATAGGGGCTTTTAATGAATATCAACCAAGTGTCTTTGTTTATAATCTGCAAGCCGTTTTTCTACAACAAGAAGGCGTAACACGTTTCCTTGACTCAGGTGATATATTTAGAAAAGAATCATGAGTTTCTCTTTTGCTGTAACAGGCAGACATTGCATTTTTCATTGTGATCAGGAAAGATGGAATGACTGCTGCCCTTCTCTTGCAGCTATCAAGAGTTTTTCACGCATTATCTCAATAGTTGAATAGTCTGGCAATTTGAGATAGTTCACACAAGTCATTACTGAGGGTAAGAAATCATCGGGATTCTCTGTGGACTCAAACGTCTTCCGTACAATCGTCAAGGGAGGATTCAAACTTCGGAAACCTATTAATGAGAAAAGACATTCAGAATGGTTGCTCCTCCTGAACACCCACAGCTGACTGCAGACATCCCCCCGTGACAGAAGCACACATGACACAACTGACTTCCTCTCCACCTTTAAAAGTTTAGAATACAGCTTTATAAAGATGCACAGTGAGCTAAAAAATACCTAAAATCCTATCTGCAGATTAGTTTTCCAAGATTAATTCAAAATAAAGAAATAAGCTGGATGAATACTTTTAATTGTGTTCCGCATGTGTGAAAATTCTATTCCAATCCTAATATTTTTAAGAGTTTTTTGACTTTACACATTTTTGAAGATTCTCAGGAATTATCTGTGACTGTAGTGCCTTATTTTTCTTACTCCAGCTAAGATTTTTATACTCCTAACACTCAATTGTGTCTGCACCATCTCTCCATAAAAGAGCTCCCACAAAATACTTAGAAAAGAAGAATAATCAAGTCTTTCCCCCAGATCCCAAAGAATGTAAATAGCAGAATAGATGCATGAATTCTGTTTTGACTTGCAAAGCACTCAGCTGAGAATACAGTGAAGTGTGTATCCTACAGCGGTTCCTAGGAAAGACAGCAAATTTCTCTGTTTACAACACTTCCCTCTTACCTAAATGCTGACATTCAAAACGGGGAGAAATTAAGTAAGATTTACACTATGCTAAGTATTGTCTCTTTTCTAGAAAGGAGACTATTAACAGTTTTCAGGTTACAATGCATAATTTCGTTTTCATAACTTAATGCACCTCTAGCCAAGAAATACAGTATTAGGAGCTTTCCGTTTTATTTAAATTTTGAACTCTCTTGCCCTCTGACAGATTTTCTGGCAACAACTTAAACCTGGAGGGTCAACTGAAACAAGTGTCATGAGATTAACACAAAGGTTATGAGAATTATACCCGAAGCCTGCCCAGCCACTTCTGAAATTAGGAATGTGAGACTAGTACAAACCTCTCAAATATGTAAGTTAAGGAATTTTTTCCTATACTGAAGTAATCATCTTATTCTGAAATCCATCAGTAACAGTGATTTCATGCACAGCAATATGTAATAAGGAAAACCTACCTCCCACAGGCAGTCTGGGGCTGCCTGTCACAAACTGAAGAAACAGTCTTTGCTGCTCACTATCAAAACTACTGAGAATTTCAAAGAGATACTTCACTGCTCGACTGAGGAGGGAAAAGAACCAAGAGAATGTTATGCTGTTTATAGTTAAAATAATTGCATCAGATTAATATTCAGTGCAGTATGAATTTTATTTTCAAATAAGTATTTCAAATAGGTGTATTTTCAAATAAATATGCTATAATTCCTTTAGCTTGAACAGCCATATATGAAGAGTATTTTTAAAAAGTATTTTCTATTGTTTTGGTTTTTTGTTTATTTAAAAAGGTAACATATTACCTGTCATGTGTATAACCGTGATCAGGCCTGCAACATTCCATTAAAGTCTTTGCATCCCAAGTGTCTGTCTTGCTGCCACACAGGAGCTGCTCCAACTGTAAAATTAAACAAGAAGGAGTAAGTTTTCCCCTCTGCATTGCAAAGCACCAGGAACACAGGAGTACCACAAAGGCATGGCTAACACACTGCTCCAGAGTGTGCTTTAATGTTTGTTCTTAAAGTCAAAGGTCTGAGTTCATGAAGGTAAACAAACCCCTCCAAGTACAGTCTTCAAACAGACTTCCTCAAAGAAGAATAAAACATTCTCTCTTTTAGTCCAGAGAACCGTAATTGTGACTCAATTCAGTCGCCTTAAGAGTGTGAGCATTTCACAAGGAAATTGATATGATGGTGGTGGTGATAATAAAGCAAGACCATCTATCCTTATTCTTTTCCCCTTCATCTGAATCTCTTCTTACTGCCTGAAGCCTTGCTTAACAGCTGACTACTTGTTTTATTAATAGAAGATCCAGGTAGCATCCACATCTATCCACAGCTATTCAGAGGTACTGCAATAAAAGGAATTAGAGTAGCCATACCAACATAGAGAAATGAAGTATGATACATAAATTAAAGCACTTCCCAGAAAAGCTGGATACACACAATTTTAAAGAAAATTGAGCTGTTCATAATAAAAGCATTAAATAAATGACTATTGAACAGAGAAATCCTTAACAGTTAAGTGTGCAGTTTCAGGGACACTCCAGTTTTATTAACATGCCTCAGAAATGCAATTTCATCAGACTGCCACAAATGCCCTGCACCCGGGTTAAGACTGCCCATACATGCAGATAAAGGATACAAAAGCAGCAGCAAAAACACTTTCACCAACCTCCTCAGGATAGAAGTACTGAAGATGACTAAGGGGGAAGACCGACTCAAATCCATCTCTGAAGGAGTCAAACTGTCTGGCAACACCTTCATTTAGTGCCCAGAATATAACCAACTGCAGGGAAAGGAAAAAAAAATATAATTAAAAAAAGCAATTTGAACAAAGGAAGCATGCAGTGATCACTCCTGTACAAAAGAGTACAAGTACAGAAGCCAAACCCCAGCAGTCCGGCCACATGCTCACCGGAGCTACCACAAGGCGCACACTGAATCATGGAGCTGCTCTACAGCACTGCCTCATTCTGCCTTAATTTGCAACTTAAGGTTACCCTTAACATGAACATTATACAGAATTTGAACTACTTATTTGCCTTTGTTTTTAACAAAACAAATAAAAAGAACTCAGAATAGCTGGTTAAACTGAACCTATTTAACAAAATAATTTAAAGTTAATCTGAACATTTCTTGGTTTTAGAAGCCTAACCTAGGTGTTCTCTCTCTACACCATTTAAAATGCAGCAATTGAAGCAGAAATCCATAGGGCATCATTGGCAGTATTGTCTTAATCTCCCCCCTGGAAATACATGGGTCTCTATTTTAATATTAAGTTTAAAAGAAGTAACTTTAGCCTGTTTGATATATTAAGTACCTTAATATTATAAGAATACATAGGAACAAAAGAAGTAACTTCATTTCAGGTTACTGGAATATGGTTCAGAATTGTAATGCAAAAGACAGTAAGAGACTAATCTAGACTTTTTGAGCACAATTTTTCTGTTTTGTTTTGGTTTTGTATCTGTAGTTGCCTCCTCAACATTAAATTAACTTCCACAGTGGACAGCACATACTGAAACAACAATCAGTGGGGGGGGGGGGGGGGGGGGAG